>JACEIK010002799.1:68164-81547 GCA_018107945.1 Datura stramonium | reverse complement strand
GAAATATACCTAATACCTTGCTTGGTTGATAAAATGGGAAGATAGAAAGACACCAACTTAGAATTGTATCACATCACCACTCGTAGAAGTAGTTGTGAAGATAGGTTCGGTTAAATGATTAGAGGTACGAAAGTCCCTAATCAAGAGCATAAACCCCGTAAACCATATCCATGTAATTGAATTGCCCACGAACTAGAATGTCACATCCACACTCAACGTGTAGTTGTGAGGCTCGTTTGTCGTGTTTAGAGGTTCGGAAGACCATGAACATGCAATTCTAATTATATGAGACGACAATTGATAGTTTCATACTTAAACTATTACAAAGCGTAGTATCTCATGATTATCCAGCTTTAACTCTAGTTGCTCCTTGAATTATTTCAGAGTATTTCGGTGACCACCCCTAGACTTAATTAACTCTATCGAAAAAAGTCTTTAATCAACACTTGCGAAAGTTAATATCACACTTGCACTTGATAATTAGCTGAATTGGTCCAGTCCCTGTGGGTTCAACATCCGGCTCTTCAAAAGGGCCACTATATTACTTGTACGACCCCGTACGCTTGCAGGCACGAACATTCATGCCATGGGTCGATTTGGATCCATTCATGGTTCTAGATCTTGTTTCTCGATATGGGGTCCCAGCTCAGGTCATTATAGACATGGTATTAGAGAAAAGGTTTTTAGTATCCTAAGGTGTCTAAAAGCCGCGTTTAGTAGAGGGTAAGAGGCCACAAGACATTTCAAGAAATTTCCCTTCTTTCATGATCTATGTCGTGCGATAAAATATCTCTCTGTCCTTCTACCTCGCGCTATACGTGTTTGCAGAAATATGCCTCTACGCCGAGTGAATGGTTGAATGAATGGAAATGGAAATGGCCATGACAATGGCAATGGAGATGGGCATCAGTAAGCCCTACCAGTACCAGCAGATCATTTTGTTCTTACATGTCACTCACGCGAATTTTAGAGTGGCATTTCAGATGTTGGCACAGGATATGAATGCTCAAGTCAATCAGTAGGAAGTAGCCCATGTTCCTCATAATGGGAACGCAGTAGCGGCTAGAGTTTGAGAATTTCTCAAGATGAATCTGCTTGAATTTCTGGGGTCGAAAGTCGATAAGGACCCACATAAGTTTATTGAGAAGGTGCAGAAGATCCACTAAATTATGGGGGTACTAAAGATGAGAGTGCGGACTTAGCCTCCCATCAGCTGAAGGGGGTTGCTTATATATGGTACCGCTAGTGGAAGGATGGTAGAGCAATGGGAATTTTTCTCATGAGTTGGGATGAGTTCTTGACTGCTTTCTTAGACAGGTTCTTCCCTAGAGAGTTGTGGGAAGCGAACGCGGTGGAGTTCGTCAACTTGAAGCAGCAACAGGACTGTCCAAAAGTATGCCTTGGAGTTTATTCGAGTTTCTAATTATGCACTAGAGATGGTTGCAGATCAGAGGGATCGCATGAGCAGGTTTGTGAATGAGTAGCAAATTCGCTGGTCAAGGATTGCATGACCGCTATGCTAAACAGTGACCTATATTTCTCATGGTTGGTCATATACGCCCAGTAGATAGAGGCGAATCAAATGAAGAAGGAGAGAGAGGCCAAGAGGGATAGGACGGGGAGTTATGGATAGTCCCAGCAGAGGTCCGATGGAGGACATCGCCATTAGTCCCACTAGAGATCATCAGCCCTAGCACCATCATCAACAAGTTTTCTATCTAGATCTAGGCGGGATTAGAGAGGTAGAGCTTCGGGCAATAGAGTTTAGGGAGCATGTCAGGAGAACTCAATATTCCAGTTTGTAACAGGTGTGGTAGGAGGTATACCGGAGAGTACTTAGCCAGTTCAGGTGCGTGTTTCATGTGTGGGAAACCCAAACATCTGTTCAGAGACTGCCCCTCAGCCAGAAAGGGCCATAGTAGAGGCCATGACCCAACTACTAGTTCAGCAGCTCCGTCATCATGCTCAGCTCATCTTAGTGCATCCACTAGTGTAGGTGGTGGCCAACGTCAGAACAAGTTTTATGCGCTATCATCCCGTCAGGAGTAGGAGGTCTCTCCAGATGTGGTCACTAGTATGTTATAAGTATTCTATCTTGATGTTTATGCAATGTTATATCTAGGGGTGACTTTATCTTTTGTGACTCCATATGTTACTATTAGTTTCGGAGTCAGTCCCGAAATATTGTCAGAACCCTTATGAATCTCTACTCTAATCACTCAATTATAGCTTGACATATATATAGAAATTGCCCTGTCACAGTTCTTTGGAAAGTCACCTCATCCGACTTAGTGGAGTTAGATATGACTGATTTTTGATGTTATCTTTGGTATGGTTAGGTTATATGCATGCTATGCCTTAGTAAATGGTAGAACACATAAGGTAGAGTTCCAATTTCAGGATAAGCCAGTCCTAGAATGGAAAGGTAGTCCAGTTATGCCTGTAGGTAATTTCATTTCTTATCTCAAGGCCAGGAAGATGATTTCTAAAGATTTTGTGTACCATCTAGTTTGGGTTAAGGATGCTACGTCCGAGTCCTCGACTCTTCAGTCAGTTCCTATAGTGTGTGAGTATTACGAGGTATTTCCTGATGCTCTACTAGTAGTCCCTCCCGAGGGGCAGATTGACTTTCGTATCGACCTTCTCCCTAATACACAACCTATATTTTTTCCTCCTTACAGAATGGCTCTACTCGAGCTAAAGAGTTGAAAGAGAAGTTTAAAGATCTCCTAGATAAGGGTTTCATCAGGTCTAGTAAATCCCCGTAGGGTGCACCAGTTCTCTTTGTTTGAAAGACGGATGGTTCCCTTAGGATGTGCATTGATTATCGGAAGGTAAACAAGGTCACAATCAAGAACAAATATTCCTTCCCAGAATTAATGGCTTGTTTGACCAACTTTAGGGTGCGAATTTCTTCTCAAAGATCGACCTTAGATCTGGCTATCAGCAACTCAGAGTTCGAGAGAGTGGCATCCCGAAGACAACCTTCAACACTCAATATGTTCACTATGAGATTGTAGTTATGTCTTTTGGACTAATGAATGCTCCTGTAGCTTTTATGGACTTGATGAACAAGGTATTCAAGCCGTATTTGAAATTTTTCTGATTGTCTTCATAGACGATATACTCATATACTCTCGGAGTGAGGAGGAGCATTCCGCTTATTTGAGGATTGTGCTACAGACTCTCAAGGATCGCCAGTTTTTTTCCAAATTCAGCAAGTGTGAGTTTTGGTTGAACTCAGTAGCTTTCTTGGGCCATGAGGTTCTAGAGAGGGTGTGCAGGTGGACTCTCAAAAGATAGAGGCGGTAAAGAATTGGCCTAGACCAATTAGTCCTTCAGATATGAGGAACTTCTTGGGTTTAGCTAGCTACTATAGTAGGTTTATTGAAGGATTTTCATCTATTGCAGCACCATCGAATAAGTTGACCGAGAAGAAGGTCAAATTTTAGTGGCTGGCTGCCTATGGGAAGAGTTTTCAACAGTTAAAGACTCGACTCACTTCAGCCCAGTATTGACCCTACCGAGGGCATAGATGGTTTCATTGTGTATTGTGATGCCTCTACGATTGGTCTTGATTGTGTGTTGATGCGGCATCATTAGGTCATCACGTATTCCTCTAGCCAGTTTAAGACTCACAAGAAGAATTACCCGATGCATGACCTAGAGTTGGCAGGAGTGGTGTTTGCATTGAAGATTTGGAGACACTACTTATATGGCGTGCATGTGGATGTGTTCACGGACCACAAGAGACTTCAGTATGTGTTCTCTCAGAAGGACCTGAATTTACGACAAAAGAGGTGGTTAGAACTTCTCAAGGACAATGACATAAGTGTCCTTTATCATCCGGGAATGGCTAATATAGTGGCGAATGCTCTTAGTGGGCTGTTCATGAAGAGTGTGTCTCATGTTGAGGATAGGAGGAAGGAGTTATCAAAGAAGGTCCATAGGCTTTCTCGTTTAGGGGTTCACCTTATTGACTCGACAGACAGTGGTGTCATTACTCAGAATGGTTCAAAATCTTCATTGGTAACCAAAGTCAATGGTAGGAAAGATGATGATCCTATCTTGGTTAAGCTAAAGGAAGCTTCCCAGAATCAAAGGGTGGAGGTTTTCTCCCAAGGGAAGATGGTGTACTTCGATATAAGGGTCTATTGTGCATGCCAATTGTTGATGACTTGAGAGAGTGGATGTTGGGCGAGGCTCATGGCTCTCATTATTCTATCCACCCAAGTGCCACCAAGATGTACCGTAAACTACGAAAAGATTATTGGTAGAATGACATGAAAAAGGACATAGTGGTGTTTGTGGCAAAGTATTCGAATTGCCAGCTGGTGAAGGTTGAGCATCGGAGATCTGGGGGTATGTTTTGAGATATTAGCATTCCTACTTGGAAGGGGGAAGAGTTTCATATGTACTTCATTATAGGATTTCCTCGTACACGCGGACAATATGACTCCATATAGGTGGTTGTGAAAAGGTTGACCAAAGCAGCACATTTCTTACCGGTCAAAACTATCGATTCAGCAAAGGATCATGCTAGATTGTACATTTGGATATTTTTTTGGTTTCATGGAATTCCCTTGTCCATCATCTCAGATAGAGGTACTCAGTTTACCTCCCAGTTTTGGAGATCTTTTTTGAAAAGACTTGGAACTCAAGTCAGGCTTACCACAGCTTTTCACCCACAGACAGATGGTCAGGCCGAGTGGACTGTTCGGACTCTTGAGGACATGTTGAGAGAATAAGTGATTGATTTCAAGGGTAGTTGGGATTATCACTTGCCTTTCATCGAGTTCTCTTACAATAAGAGTTACAGCTCCAGCATTTAGATGGCTCCGTTTGAGGCTCTTTATCGGCGAAGGTGTAGCTCACCTATCGGATGGTTTGAAGTACGCAAGGCTGCATTTATAGGGCCAGATTCAGTTCATGAGGAAATAGAGAAAGAACAACTTATTAGGTAGAGGCTGAAAATAACTCATAGTCATCAGAAGTCTTATACGAATGTTAGACGGAGAGAGCTTGAGTTTGATGTTGATGATTGGGTGTTTTTGAAGGTGTATCCTATGAAGGAAGTGATGAGGTTCAGAAATAAAGGGAAGCTTAGTCCCTGATATGTTTGTCCTTATAGAATTCTCAAGCGACTTGGCAAAGTTGCATTTGCATTGGAGCTACCAGCAGAGTTAGCCTCGGTACATCCAGTTTTTTATGTATCTTTATTGAAGAAGTGCATTTGTGACCCGACCTTGGTTTTTCAAGTGGAGAGCATAGGTGTTACGGATAGCCTTATCTATGTGGAGGTTTCGGTTGAGATCCTTGATCATCAGGTTCGAAAGTTGAGAAATAAGGAAGTAGCTTCAGTAAAGGTTTTGTGGAGGAATCAGCTTATTGAGGGAGCTATGTGGGAAGGAGAAGCAGATATGATTGCCAGATACCCGCATCTTTTCCCTTTCAGATCAGTTTCAGCATGAGGTATAAGTTTCCTCCTAGTACTCCATTCAATTTCATGTCAAGTTCAAATCTCTAAGTTCCTTTCATGTCATTGCATATATGTATGTTTCATGAATTTAGTTTAGTCATGTGTATCAATATGGAGTCGGTCACTCCATCACTTTTTGACTTCAGTTGTTTAATTTTGGGATTGCAGTTCCTTCCCTAGCCTTTCAATATGCTTAATCTACATTCAAGGAAGAATATTCCAAAAGGGGATATAATGTAACAACGGATGCATCTTTAACTCCGCTCGTAGCTCCAACTCATAGGCCACCTTGCCAACACGTCTCAGAATCCTATATGGCCCCACATATCGGGGACTAAGCTTCCCCTTCTTTACAAACCTCATAAATCCATTCATGGGAGACACCTTCAAAAATACCCAATCTTCAACCTCAAACTCAAGTTCTTTCCTCCTCACATCCGCATAAGATTTCTGTAAACTCTGAGCTATTTTCAGCCTTTCTCTAATAAGTTGAACCTTCTCCATGGCCTGATGAACTAAATTCGTCCCTATCAATGTAGCCTCACCTACCTCGAACCAATCAATAGGCGATCTACACCTCCGCTCATAGAGAGCGTCAAATGGAGCCATTTGAATATTGGAGTGGTAACTGTTATTGTAGGCAAACTTGACGAGAGGCAAGTGATCATCCCATCCACCTATAAAATCAATCATGTATGCTCTCAACATACCCCCAAGAGTATGAATGGTTTGCTTGTCCTGACCATCTGTCTCTGGGTGAAAAGTCGTGCTAAACTTCACCTGAGTACCAAGCCCCTTTTGAAACGACATTCAAATCTGGAAGATGAACTGAGTACCCCCTATCTGACATGATGGATAATGGAAACCTATACAACCGAACCAACTCTCGAAGGTGCAATCTAGCATAATCCTCGGCTGAATCTATAGTTTTGACCAGTAAAAAAATATGTTTCTTTGGTCAACCTATCCATCACCACCCATATGAAGTCGTATTGTCGGCGTGTATGAGGAAATCCTATAATAAAGTCCATGTTGATATATTCCCACTTAAAAGTAGGTATAGTGATGTAATACCCCGAAAGTGCCTAAGATTAGACCCGGGAGTTAAAATTGCTGAAATTAAGAAAAATGTCTCAGAACGAGGGGGGTAATGACTCATGGTTGGAAACTATGAGCTGTTGTTGCCAGTCGTGGTCTCAGGAGTCTTGGGTAGCAGTGGAAACAACGACCTATGTAACGAATCATTGTAGGAAACAACGAGTCATCATTGAAGTTGTGGTGAGAAGTGGACCTTAGAATGTGGGGAAATAACGGGTCACACAACGACCCATCATGAGGAATAAAGACTCGTTATTTACAGTCGTCGTTTGATTGGTCAAATTTCTAGTGGGCTTAACAGATAGACACAATGACCCGTTGGAGGTAACAACGAGGCGTTGTGAGACCCATTGTGAAGGAGTTTAGAAATTCAAACGGCAAACAACGGTCGACTTAACTCTCCGTTGGACCAAAGGATGAGTCGTCCTATCTATCCGTGGTCAAATTACGGAGGCTAGTTCTCAGCAGTGCTTACGATGGGCCATACCAAAATTCATCATCTCTTCCAATGACTCGTTGGTGCGACCCGTTAGACCGACCTGGACAATTTTCATGGAAATTCATTAAGGGCATTTTTGAATTTTTCATGCTATAAGACCCTAAAATACGTCGTTTTAGCCTAAGAAAGGTGGGTTTTAGAGGGATAATCTATTCCAAGTCCTCATTCATGCATGCAAGGGTATAAAGAGGTGATCAAGGGCTGATTCAAGGGTTCCTTCTTCAAATCTTTTCAATTCCTTCTCGAGCATTCAAGGGAGAGTAAGAACCAATTATTTTTAGGTATGTAGGGTTATGAATGGGTGTTTCGGTTCACACCCATGCCCATCCCTTAGTATTCTGTGAAATTTTACTACAAAACTATTGGGGTTTTAATTATATTTTTATGAAAAACTAATGAATTACAAGTGGGTGATTCTAACATGTGATTTACATTATATTTTATGAAATTAGATCAGATTTTATAATTATTTTGATTATTTAGTTGTTGATTTCAATTTCTATTTCTATTAAATTGAGTCTATCTAAGCATGATCTATGATAAATCAATTTATGATCCTTAGTTGAATTGATAATATTTACAAGCCCAACATGAATTATGATTTGAAATTTGTATTTATTCAATTACCCATCATGATTTGATGATTTTCAAGTTATATGCATGATCTATAAGTACGTATGAAACCTATGATTCATGAATTATATTTTGGCCGACTCACGGGCCTTTTGTCATGTCTAGTTCATGTCTATACAAGTATTTTTATGATTATAATGATTTAACTAGCCAATGACTTCATGCATGTTATATTATGAGCACTATATATGTTTTGGAAATATTATCGAACACCGAGTAGGTTCAGGCCTAGGTTCTACCCCGGACTTCATAAATTACGTGCCACCGTAGGTATGTTGGAACCTCCCTTGTGATTGTACCTAGACCAAATGTCCCTTTTAATGTGTGATAAATTCTTTCATGGTTCTGCCCTTGGCAAGGTATGAACACCCTCCCGACTAGGGTTACAAGTCGGGCTTCATGTGTGCTCATATAGGGTATATAGGTTAAGAGAATCTCCCACTGTTCCTCATGATTTATGCATGTTTATGAATACATATTTTGGCTCAATTAATGTTAATTAAAGAATTTCTCATATGATTATGATTACGTTTTTATTACGAATGCTTTGAAAACCTTGAGCCTTATGTTATGTATGATGATTACGATATGAGCATGGTGTCCTACTCTTATGATCATTTATGAGCTTTTATATATTTTAAATCTCCGGTTTACTTACCTTGAATACTCAGTACATTCCATGTACTGACCGCATACTTTCTATGTTGTATCGTTTCATGATACAGGACCCGACTCTCAGGCTCACCCGCATTCCTAGAACGTCTCAGAGTTTGCCTTCAACATATTGGTGAGTCCTCATGTTCTGAGGGATATTTGATAGATATTGTCACGCCCCGCCTTGGGGGGTATGACTGGCACCTGGTGCCCTATTAGGACCTGGACTGCTAGACTACTATGCCTAAGCACATCTGCTGCCTGGCTGGCTCTAACTGAGATTCATGGAATCAATGGGCTATATAACGGCTGTAAATTCAGCCTCCGACCGACTGGGCCTATAGCCACCTATACTGTAACATCAGCTAACCAGAATCATTCTCATATAGGGAAACCTATGCGAGCAGACAAGGCCACCATGCTGTCTAGTTATCTATAACTCAATATAATGAATACTGAACATCTACGTGACCGGCAAGGTCACCACTACTATCTAAATACGGCCCCACACGGCCAACACAATCAACAACACTAAANGTAGATCATTTTGAATTAAAAAGCTTGAAATAATTTATATTTTATTTAAAATATAGCCCATTTTACAATCAGAAAAAAGCCCATCAACCAAGCCCAAAAAAACCGAATAATCGAAATAAATAAACCGAACCGAATTAAAAAAACCGAACCGAACTGAATTAAAACAGTTTGGTGTTTGGTGTTCCTTATTCATAACCGAAAATTGAAAAAACCAAACCGAAATTTGAAAAAACCGAACCGAAACACCGAACGCCCACCCCTACCGATAGTATGACTCTATATGGGTGATTGTGCACAGATTGACCAAATCATCCCATTTTCTACCAGTCAAAACTACCGATTCAGTTGAGGATTATGCTAGATTATACATTCGAGAGTTGGTTCAGTTTCATGGAGTTCATTTCTCCGTCATCTCTGATAGGGGTACTCAGTTCACCTCTCAGTTTTAGAGGTCATTTCAGAGGGGCCTTGGTACTCAGGTGAATCTCAGGTCGAGCTGAACATTCAGAATCTTAAGGATATTTTGAGAGCGTGTGTGATTGATTTCAAGAGTAGTTGGGATGATCACTTGCCTCTCATCGAGTTTTCCTACAATAACAGTTACCACTCCAACATTCAGATAGCCCCGTTCAGGGCTCTTTATAGGCAGAGGTGTAAGTCACCTATTGGATTGTTAGAGGTAGGTGAGGCTACATTAATAGGGCTAGATTCAGTTCATGAGGCCATGGATAAAGTTCAGCTCATTAGGGAGAGGCTGAAAACAGCTTAGAGTCATCAGAAAACTTATGCGGATGTTAGGAGGAGAGAACTTGTGTTTGAGATTGATGATTGGGTGTTTCTGAAGGTGTTTCCCATGAAGGGAGTGATGAGGTTCGGAAAGAAAGGGAAGCTTTGTAATATCCGAATGTTCATAAGACTAGACCCAAGATTTTTAAATGTGATTAACAGGAAAAGTTGGAAAATTTACCTCAATACGACTCAACCTACGAGTCGTAGGTTGGTAGTATGGGTCATAGAAAGACCCGTGGATCAGGTCAGAGATTTTGTTCCCAGACCATGAGTCCCACTATGAGTTATAGTATGTGGGTATGACTCGTGATCAGGAGTCATAGCAAGTCTTTGGAGTTATCTAGTGATTGATTGTACGGGTGGTGGTACGACTTGTAGGATGGTGTTGCGAATTGTAGTAGGATTTGTAGAAATATTCAGAGGATTGGAGGTTTTGGACTTGGTTAGTACAAGAGGATACCATGAGTCTTAGGAGAATTATACAACTCGTGGTACGATTCGTGACAGCTGACAGAATAGTTTTCCTACGAATTCATTAAGGGTATTTTCGTAAATCCTAAGCTCCTAAGTCCTAAATTACTTCGTTTTAAGACCTGAAAGAAGTGTATTAAGGGACTTTAACGTTTTCTAATTCATTTAATTCCCATGCATGCAAGTTTAGAGAGTTCCATTGAAGATAGAGCCAAGAATCCTCCAAATCTCTTGGGCTTTCAAAGTCAAGTTGAGAATCAGTTTACCCAGGTATGTAGGGCCATGAATGAGAGTTTCCTTTCACTCTTATTTCCAAATTTCTCCTCAAGTTCATGAATTCAAGTGCATGATTCTATGGGGTTTTAACCCAAATTTATGAAATTCTCCATGATTTATTTATGGGTCAATTCCCTTTATGTTTCAAAGCATGTTTTAAGATTCATGGATAAATTTTATATACTAATTGATTATAGATTCATATTTTCAAATTTTAAAAGATTTTTCCCAATTATGCAAGTTCATAAAAAAGTTTGTTTTATGATGGATGATTTCAAGTATGATGAAGTATCTAGCACGTATGTATGTTTACAAATTACCTATATATGAATATATGCTTTTGACTAGTGAAGTCTATTTCAAGTATTCATGATCTTTAGATTTTGGGTAATCCCACTAAGATTAATCATGTTTTCATGATTCACTTAATTCTATAAATCAGGTTACCATATGGTTTTGGAGTCTATACTCCCACTCTAAGCTTATGGTATGGTTTCAAATTGGTTGAAAAATTTTAATGAGCACATTGCATATTTTTGGGAGTAGTGTATAGCACCGAGTAGGCAAGGGGTTCATGAAAACCCCGTGTTTTAGAACTACTCACTAATGTAGGATTATACATTTACCTTGGGACCTCTCTTCTGAGCTTCCCCTGCCGGAATAGGCCTTTAGCTTGATATCGATATCATGGTGACTTCCTTAACCTTTGCAAGGCTTTGGACGGCTCTGCCCACTTGTGTGTAATAGTTGGGATCACATAAGCTCTATCGTGATTGTGTGGGTTATATGATGAGTCCCCTATTATTCCTTATGATCTCTATTATGCATGTTTATCGGTTATGATATTATGTTTTCAGTAGGTTTGACCCAATGATCAGGTTATCAGTTTTACTTATGAAATTCAATTTCAGCTTTGGGTAATTCGATTCAGTCATGAGATCTATTTTATGACTATTGATGCTTTCAGATATCAGCATGTAGTCCCTATTCTTATGATGTTATGACTTATGTTAATATACATGATTTCAGTTTATACTTATTCAGCCTGTTTTACTTACCTTGCACACTCAGTACATTTCAAGTACTGACCACATACTCAATATTGTATTATTTCATGATACAGATCCTAGTGATCAAACTGAGTCGTGCCGTTATTCTTGTTCTCATTCTAGTTCAGTCCCTGATTTGGATAAGTCCTCATCCTCCGAGGACATCTATCTTTCAATATCATTATGTCAGTTTATTTTAGACTTTTAGTAAGCTAGTTGGTGATGTTTTCCTATCAGCTCTTCATTGATATTAGAGGCTTTTCAGATAATATGTAGAATCTCATCTTGTCAGTATTGTCTATGTATGGATGATGTGTATTCAGACTTTCACTATTTCAGAATCCAGTTATCGATTTTATATGTTGATCTTTAGTTATCATGTTCATTTCATGGGTCGACTTGGAGCTATTCATAGTTCTAGGTTCCGTGTCAAGATCCAGGCCTATGTTCGGGTCCTGACACGATTAGTCCCCGATATGTTGGTCCTTATAAGATTCTGAGGCGAGTTAGTAAGGTGGAATATGAGTTGGAGCTACCAGCAGAGTTAGCTTATGTGGACCTAGTTTTATGTGTATCTTTGTTGAAGAAGTGTCGACCTTAGTTGTTCTGATAGAGAGCATCAGTTTGAAGGATAGTATTACTTATCAGGAGGTTCCGATTGAAACCTAGATCATCAGGTTCAGAAGTTGAGGAACAATAAAGTATCTTCAGTGAAGGTTTTGTGGAGAAATTAGCTTATTGCGGAAGCTACGTGGGAAGCCGAAGCAAATATGATGGCTAAATACTTGCATCTTTTTCCTTCCGAATCAGTTCCAATATGAGGTACCATCTTCCTCCTTAGTACTCTATTCAGTTTCATCTCAGTTCACGTCTTTAAGTTTCTTTCATGTCTTAGCATGCAATGAATTTAGTTCAGTCACATAAATCATCCCGAAATCAGTCACTCCGTCAGTTTTCAGCTGTAGTTGTTCATTTTTGGGATCGTAGTTCTTTCCCCAACCTTCCAGTATGCTCAATCTACATTCGAGAAAGAATGTTCCCAATAGGGAGATAATGTAGCACCCAAAAAGTCCATAAGATCAAACCCGATGGTTGAATCAGAGAAAATAAAAAAAAATTGCACGAGGTCACAAAATGAGTCATTCAGTGACTCGTCAAGTGACCTGAGGGGTCATTACATGACGCGTTCGGTGGTTCCAAGTTGGAGAAAACGTTACCTTCCAAAAGTCATGACGGATGGTGTAATGAGTCATTAAGTATTCTGACGATTCGTTTAGTTAATCGTTAAAGGTGCTGTGGTGGGGAAATTATGGATTTCCAATGTACTTCACGAATTGAGGAACAAGTCATCATGTCCCAAAATGACCTGTGAAGTGACTCATTGATTTGGGAATAATCAGAGGATGAGTTTTTGGCTTCAATGGCAATGGGTCAGGCCACGACCTGTTACTTAACTTGACGGGTCATCAAGTGAGTCGTTGGTCTAGCAGGGTCATTTTTCCATTCAGTTCATTAAGGGTATTTTCATAATTTCTAAGTTTCTAACTCCTAAACTAAGTCGTTTTGAGCATAAGAAGAAGGTTTTTAGAGGGTTTTACTAATCCTAAGCCCTCATTCTCCTCCTAACACTCTCATTAGAAGATCAAAGCCTAAAGTGAAGCAAGAATTCTCCATCTTCATCCTCTTCAATCTCTCTTGGGTATCAAACCCTTGCAAGAATTCTTCAAGCCCAGGTATGTAGGGACATGAATGGGAGATTTCTTCTATCCTCATATCCAATTTCTTCTCTAATTCATGAATTTAAGTCTCCAATTAAGTGTATTAAAATTTCTAGGTTTTTAATCCAATTCCATTCAAACATTCATGAAATGTCTATGGATTCAATTCTCCCATATCTC
>JACEIK010002799.1:36603-53796 GCA_018107945.1 Datura stramonium | reverse complement strand
TGTATAGTATGGGTAGGTCGGGGCCCTGTCCCGATCATTTTTATCAGTACTCATAGAGGCTTGCAGATTGTTTATATTTATCTCCCTGTGGTCAGTTGAGACGATCGTGTGAGGCCATGCATTGTGTTCAGTTGTTTAGTATTCTTGTTTATGTTGGCCGTGTGGGGCCATAGTTTGATAGTAGTGGTGACCTTTCCGGTCACGTAGTTATTTAGTATTCTCTATGTTGAGTTTCAGATGACTAGACAACATGGTGGCCTTGTCGGCCCGCATAGGTTCCTTGTTATGAGTGTGTTCTAGTTAGCTGTTATTACATATACAGGTGGCTATAGGCCCGGTCGGCCGGAGGCTGTGTTTACAGCCGTTATATAGCCCGTTGTTCCCAAAAATCAGAAATAGAGCTAGTCAGGCATCGGATGTGCTTAGACTCACCAATTAGCAGTCCAGGTCCTACTAGGGCACCAGGTGCCAGTCATACCCCCCAAGACGGGGCGTGACATAAACACCCTTAATCTAGGGTTCTGGCCACATGCTTGATGGTTGTAGTTTAAAAGTTCATTTAGGCTAGAAAATTAAATCTTCTTTTCAAGATTGTTAATGCTTACTTAATTTCATGTCTATTCATTAGTCTGATCACCTTCTCAATATAATCTATTGGCTTATTGGTTAAGCTAGGAAGAGGGAACGAATGAGGATTAAAAGAAGCATTGAGTAGGTTTTGGTTCCTTATCAATATTTTGGGGATTTTATTTTGTTATTGTGGATAGGGATACACATTGCAACCCTACTTAGTTGAATCAAGTATCTTCAACCGTCATTTCACAGTTCTCCTGCAACCATAGGGATATAGGTGTTAGGGTTCGTGAAATAGTTCTTGACTATTCAGGAGAACAAATTAAGAAATGAGTTTGTAACTTGAAAATAACAGTCTTTAGGAGATTTAGTCTAGTGTATATGAACCATAAAACTCAATTTGAAAGTTATAGTGCTAAGACCCTGGATCTTAATCATCATTTGAATCACAACTCTCTTGCAGACGAATTCCTATTATTAGATTTGATTTAAATTTCAAGTTTTAGTGGAAAGTACTCTCAAAACTCTTTCAAAACTTTACATCTGTTTTTCTTGAATAGTGAAATAATAATTCAAAATAAATAATTAATTTGACAAGTCATGGATATGATATCTGGACTTCACCATCCTATATTACTTGACGGCCATGTACACTTGTCTGTGCGCTTGGCGATATCATGTTTTTGGCATCGTTTCTGGGGACTTGGCACAAATTGTTTTTCTAGTTTGAATTTTAATTAGCTGTTCAATTTTTATTTTTTTTCTTATTTTTGGTGCATCACAGTTCATAGGTCAGTGTATGCTAGATACTCGGAGTCAAGGTCATCCCTTGATTCTGCTTGACCCTAAAATTGAGAGACACTTCGAGAGCAGAAACAAATGGCAGAAGAAATTCATAATCCTAACCCTGTAGAGAACAAGGAAGCAAGATTGGCTCATGAGGTGGCACCAGAGAGGATTCCTGTGTTAAATTTTTCCATGCCTAGCCCGGAGAATACATCAAAGGATATTGTGAAGCCTGAGATCACAGGAAATTTTGTGTTGAAAGAATGTATATTGCGGCTGGTGCAGAATATGTGCCAATATCAGGGTAAACTGCATGAAGACCCTCATAAGAACTTGGTCACATTGGTTGAGCTGAGTGAAAATTTTCACAATCATAGTGTATCAGATGAACATGTAAAGTTGAAATTCTTTCCCTTCTTACTGATTAGGGAAGCAAAAGAGTGGCTGCAGAATGAGCCTGCAAGATTTATCATCTCTTGGCAGACTTTGTCAAATAAATTCCTTAACAGATTTTTCTCTTTAAGAAGAATAAAAGAATTGAGAGGGAAGATCTCAGGGTTCATTCAGAAGGATAAAGAGCCTTTGGCTTAGGCTTGGGAGAGATATAAAGATTGATTAAAAGATTTTCCATATCATATGCAACTGAAGGAGATTATTAGTCATAACTTTATCGAAGGACTGAGGCAAGAGTCCAAGATATTGGTAGATGCTACGGCTTAAGGAAAAATTTTGTCGAAGAGCTACGAAGAAATTAAGGCATTGTTGAATTTGATGTCTGCAGGTAATCAAGAATATCAGGAGCCGAGAAGAACATTCACCAATCAGTAGGGACCAGGGATCTTATAGGTTGATGATGACACAACTATCCTGTCAGACATTGGTCAGCTTGTGAGCGTGATACATAAGTTGCTAGTTGCACCACAGGTTCAAATAGCTTGTGAGCTCTGTGGAGAGGGTTATGCTTACATGAGTTACCCATTGAATCTAGAATCTATTAACTATGTGGGGAAACAAAACAGAGGTTATGGTAATCGGGGACACCAGTTTGGCAACAATTTCAATCAGAATGCAAAGAGCCAAGCGTGGGGTGGAAATTAAAATAGTTACAGACCTCTAGCAAACTTTTAGTAGCCTCCACCTCAGCAAGTGAGTATTTATCTAAATAAGATGATGAAGCAGATGATGGTACAATAGTAGCAGACTACAGCACAACAACAATAGGTTGCAGCTCAACAACAAGCCATGATAAATGAGATCAAAAATCCATATATGAGCTGGAAAGGTACGCTTCTTTGCAGCATGCTAGGCCTAAAGGTGCCTTACCTAGAGATACAGAGAAGAATCCTAAGAAGGTAATGGCCATCTCTTTAAGAAGTAGTAAGGAGTTAGTTGTAGCTCACCTTTGAATGAAGTGAAGGAAGAAGGCACAGAGCTGCCAAAGGTAGAGCCAAAACGCAGAAGGAATACCTTGTGGAAAGAAAGCACACCTCCCCACCATTCCTAGAGAGGCTCATTCCAACGCCTATCACTGAGTCTTCATAGAAAGAGGGAGTTGAGAAAAAAAGGTTGCTGAGCAGCTCAAAATTATAGTTAAGAGACCTTCACCTCCATTCTTGCAAAGAGTTTAGACAAGAAAGGATGACGCTGGGTTCAGAAATTCCTTGATATTTTAAAGGAGTTATACATAAACATTCCTCTGATTAATGCTCTAAAGGAGATACCAAAATATGAAAAGTATCTGAGGGATATGGTTGCTTGCAAGTGGAGATTGACCGAGTTTGAGACAGTTACACTTACTAAAGAGTGCAACTTAAGGGTGTTGAGCAATATTCCCCAAAAGTTAAAAGAACTAAGGAGTTTCACCCTCCCCATACAAATTGCTAAAAGTGAAGTGGGTCTAGCTCTATATGATCTAAGGGAAAGTATCAATTTGATGCCCTTATCTGTGTTCAATACACTTGGGCTGGGAGAGCCTAGGCCCACTACTATCACTCTGTAGCTGGTTGATAGATTATAAATAGGGACGTTCTTATTTGAGCTGGTAAGTTTGTGATTCCTGTTGACTTCATAATTCTTGATTTTGAAGCAGATAAAAAGGTGCCAGTCATATTAGGGCGACCATTCTTAGCTATTGGAGGGCCCATCACTGATGTAAGAGCAGGAAAGCTCAAGATGAGAGTACATGCTGAGGAGGCCTCTTTTAATGTGTATAAAGCTATCTCCATACCTTCACACTATAAAGACTTATGCATGATCACAAATATGGTCCATGATAAGTGTAGAGTGGAGAAAAAAAGTTGATAAAATTTGTGGTAATGTTATAGCAGGGTCAAGTTGCTCACATTCGATATGTGGGTAGAGCATGAGCTGAATGGCCGTGAGGTAGAGTGAAAGTGAAAAAGATAGGAATTTGAAAAACCTCTAAGAAAGAGGAGAAAACAGAAGAGGTTATCTTCATCTGAGAGATACGTCGTGTCGCGATGTTATATCAGCTGCTGGTTGGGAGGCAACCCAATTTGTAATACTGTAGTTTTTTCCTATTTTCTATATAGTGTTACTTTTGTTTTTTTATTTTTTGTGTGCAGATAACGTAAAGTCTGAGTATCGGAAATCAAAGATAAGGAGCACGTCTTAAGCTTAAGTGTGGGGTCGTGCAACCCATGAATCAAAGAGACATGCTGCTAACTCGGCCCTAAAGGGCCTAAGGGAGTATTTCTCACCCATGTTTTATTTTATTTTATAGATTTTCTGAGGACAGAGCATGACTTTTAGTGGGGGGTGAGGGTATGTCTTCCGATATTTTGAGGTTAAGGGTGAGTATGCCATCAAGTTTATTTTAAAATGGCATGTTTCATCCACCTTTTGATTTTTCTTATGGTTTCAGTTCTTTCTCTAAGGGGAGACCTTTGAATCGGGTAAACTTTTCATTTTTAGGAGTAGTTTTATTTTTTTAAAGAGAAGAAAAGGATTTTTTTGATAATGGATGGTTGACGACCATCTTGAGTAAAATTAGTCATTAGGAACCCATTTGAATGCTACGTGCTCAGGTTATGTGCTAATTTGATTGAATAATGCAAGTATTAGTTTTTGAAAACTTAAAACATGCTGTGAAAAAAAATATGAATGACCTCATTTGAGACACCTAGACTTCTTTACTAGACTCTTGTGTGATTGTATTGGTTTGATATGGAATTCTTTCTATTGTTTTCCTAATTGAGGATCTACAAGCATCTGTCTTGAGTTTAACATTTGTCATGTGTGTGTGAGATAATTTGTATACATTCCATGCTTTCGTATTGATATCTAGAACTTGCCTAGTGTATATGCTAAACGAAATGAACAGTGTTAAATTTAGGAGATGATATAAGCCTTTTTTTTATTAGCCTACTTATATTCTATGAATTACCTAACCATTCATGATATCCTTAGTGAACCATGTTGAGCTTTTAGCCTATTCTTTTGGTAGCCATTTTAAAAACTAGATCCCTTTTTCTCTATTGACTTTTATTTGATCCAAATGATTTCTAAGGAACTTTAAAATTGAAAAAGAAATTTTGTATGAAAGGAGCACAAGTGAAGAAAAAAAAGAGGAAGCTAAAGTGTGGAAGTTAGAAGATAAGTTAAAAGGTGAAAAGTGTAAGACAAGGAAGGTGATGTTAGTAGGGAAATGAGAAAAGAGAATGAATAAGCTGAAAATAATAAATATTGTTAAGAATTCCCTACTAGTCATCCAAGTTGAAAAGTTATCAAGGGAAGGCATAAGGAGTAAAGTAAGAATATCAAAGAGTGTGCTCAAGTTGAAAAAAAGTTTTACAGTATTAATGTGCTGAGCGAGGTTATTCACTATTCTTGCCAAATAATCTCTACCCGTCCCTTAGCCTACATTACAATCATTTAAGTCCTATTTGATTCTAACTTTGATATTCCTATATTAGTGGAGTATTTACACTAAGGGCAAGCCTATAGTTCATTATATGTGCATGAGAAGTTTTCTTTGTGAGAGTGAGCGTGAAATTCTTTACTTTTATGCCCATACATGTGATTCTTTCATATTCTTGTGTGAAGGATATGGACACTTCTCTTGTTTGTGAGGGAACATTCTTGACACAAGATAGGTGAAATATTTGATTTCTTAATTAGATGAAATATCTTTGTTAGCCAATATTCACAGAGCATGAGTCATATCTTGAGGTTAGATCATCTTAAAAGGTTTTTCTTGAGCATATTTTGAAAGTTGAGCCATGTTGTGTTAGAAACTTGCAATATCTATATGGTTATATTAGTCGTAGCCTGAGCAAACCTGTTCAATAGGTGTAAGTATACATAGGGATAAGGTATAAAGCTTATGTTTCTTGCTCGAGGACGAGCAAGGGTCTAAGTGTGGGATGGTGATGAGAGGCCAAAAGTACATATTTCTTGTCTCTATTTTCCTCGCATTTTAGTACTTTTGTCATCTCTTTGAGTATCATTTCTATGGATTATGCTTGTATTTTTATGTTTTGACTTTGTAGGTTCCTAATAGGTAAATGTGGTGGAAATTAATCCAAAATGAGCTCTAAAGGAAGGTTCGGAGCTTTGGAGCACCTTTGGAAGGTGTTTTCAGAAAAAACCAAGCTGGTGCATTGGCTGGCATGGTACACTAGAGCCTGAACTTCAAACAAAAATTTTTCTAACACTCTTACAAGATAGCTGAAGTGGTGCACTAGAGCCCAAACTTCAGAATTTTTTCTAACACCTTAGAAAACTGGGAGAAGTGGCGAGCCATCCACTAAACATCAGAGCATTATGTTCAAGTCGATGCCATTTCTGAAGTGGCACGCCATGCATTGAACTTCAGAAGAATTTTGATCAACACCTTGGCGAATTGAGGGAAGTGGCGTGCAGAAAGGAATCAAAATTGGGAAAATTTTCTAACACTCTGGTGCATTGAGAGAAGTGGCGCACCAACACCCGAACTGTCGAATTTTGAATAACACCTTAGTGAAATGGCACGCCATAAGCTAAACTTCAGAAGAAATTTAAGCCAAGTCTATCGAGATAGGTAAAGTGGCGTGCCAGCCCCTGTCTGGGAGTTATTTTTCTAAGTCCAAAAGCTGAGCTATTGTAATACACCAGAAGTTCCTAAGACTAGATTCGGAAATTTGAAATGAGAAGCAGCAGGAAATCTGGGATTTTACTCAGAACGACTCATGATACAAGTCGTTGGAGGGTCTAACGACCTCTGGGAGCCGCCTGTTGTCAGGTTTTGCAGTAGGAGATTCTATGGTAATGGTTCTAAGGATAACCCATTGTTTGATGTAACGGGTCATGGATGAGGGTCGTTGTTGGTCTCTATGATGCCAGGGTTGGATGGAATGAGTCATGTACGACTCTTTGTGAGGAGCCACAATTCGTGGAAAGTGCTCGTGAGAAGGTGCAGTGAAAATTAGCCTAGAGGGAAGAGATGGGTTCAATGACCCATTGTTTGGAGGTACAAGACGTGGGTGGACTCGTGGTAGAAGTCTCAGAAAATGTAGGTGAGGAGTCAGTGGTGACGATGGGAGGAAGTAACGGATCATTGTGTCTAGTAACGACCCGTTCTATCGAGTTGATGTATCAGGACCTTAGAAATTAAGAAATGATAGTGGAAGTAATGGATGGATACCACGAGCCGTGGTATCGATCATGGTCACTAGCAGTGCAAAATTTTCAGACTTTTCATTAAGGGTATTTTGGTAATTCCTAAGCCTAAGGTCCTAAACTAAGTAGTTTTAAGTTAAGTTAGAAGGGTTTTAAGAGTGTTAAGCCTATTCTAAGCCTTACTATTTCATGCATGCAAATTAGAAGTTTTCTTGGTTGATCAAGCTTGAAGAGTTCCCCTATTTTTCTCCAATTTCCTTTGGGCTTTCAAGAGGGAGTGTAAATCATATTTACCCAGGTAAGTAAGCCTATGAATAAGAGTTCCTTTCACTCTCATGCTCTAAATTCTTCTCAATTCCATGAATTTTAATTCTAGATTTAAGTTCATGATCTATTGGGGTTTATCCCTAATTTTGTGAAATTCTCTATGATCTATATATGGGTCAATTTCTTTCATGTATCAAATCATGTTTTATGATCTATGGGCAGATTTTGTAACTATTTTGATAATTAATTCATAGTTTCAAATTGTAATTAAATTATGCCCAATTATGTAAGTTCATGAATAGTCAAGTTATGATTCTATTATGTTTTGGATCTTTTTAAGCCCTAAATTATGATTTATGATTATTGATATGATTTCTCTCAAGCACTCATCATGGATTTACGAATATCAAGTATATGTATTTTTTACAAGTATGCATGGTTTTAATGATTTATGGATTTATGACTCTTGGCCAACTCATGGGCCCTTATTCATGTCTAATCATGTATTTCAAGTGGGATCCATTATGTTATTAATTATTTGTCCATGAACTTCATGAATGATTTCATGATTACTATACGAGCCCTCACGTGCATGTTTTTGGGAGAAGTGTCTAGCACCGAGTAGACCCGACATTCAGGTAAACCCCATGGTCTCAGAACTACGTGCCACCGTAGGTATATATATTTATTATTTGATCCATGTGATATCACCATACTTCACGTCCCTTTCCTAGAAAGCCTGGGACGGTCCTGACCACTTGGGCAAAATAGTAGGGCATCATGGAAGCTCTATCATGATTGTGATGGTTATGACGAGTCCTCCCATTATTCCTCATGATTTATGCATGGTTATTTTTATGTTACTTTGGCTTAAGTTATGTTTTATAAAGTTTTCTCTTATGACTATGATTATAATTGGATTACGAATGGTTTGAAAACCTTGAGCCCTTATGTTAACATTATGATATTTACGTTATGATCATGTTGTCCTACTCTTATGTAGTTCAAATTTCCGTTTTTACCTACCTTTCATACTCAGTGCATTCCAAGTATTGAACGCATACTCTATGTTATATCATTTCATGATACGGTTCCGAGGGATCAGTCTCAACCGCATCACTAATCTTGATTTCTCCTCAAGCCTTTCTAGAAAGTGTTGGTGCTCATCCTTCGAGGATGTTCATTTATCCATTGTTACGTTCTTTTAGTTACAAACTTTATCGAGCTAGTTGGGGATGTCGTCCCATCAGCTCATCAGTTATGTTAGAGGTTTTTTCGTACATTATGTAGAAATTAGCTTGTCATTGTTGACTTTGTCTTAGATTGATATGTATGCAAACTTCTGCTTAAGCATGTTTTATTTTATAATTTTTCGCTTGTTGTATGCTCGTAGCTTCTATGTTTATTCCATGGGTCAACTTGGAGTCTCTCGGGGTTCCTTGTCCTTTGACTCTATCCGGGCCTATATTCAGGTCGTGACAAACTTGGTATCAGAGCATTAGGTTTTGAGGTGTCCTAGGGTGTCTGAAAACCGCATTAAGTAGAGTCTATTTCATGGGTGTGAAGTGCACCACTCTTATGATGAAGAGGCTACGAAACGTTTTATGAAATTTCCCTTATTTCATGATCTATGTCATGCGATAAAATGTCTCACTATCCTTCTAACTCGTGCTATACGTGTTTGCAGAATCATGCCTCCTCAACGAGTTAACGAAAGAAGGAATGGAAATGGAAATGGCCACGAGAATGAAAATGTGAATCGACACCAACATGCCCCACCAGCCCCCGAGGATTATGTGTCCGAGCAGGTTGCCCATGTAGAGTCTAGGGCATCCATTCAGATGTTGGCATAGGCATTGATCGCCCAGGTCAACCAGTAAGCGGTAGCGCATGTTCCCCATAATGGGAATGCGGCAGCAGCGAGAGTTAGAGATTTTCTTAGGATGAACCCTCCAAAGTTTCTCGAATAGAAGGTGGACAAGGATTTGCATGAGTTTATTGATGAAATTCTGAAGATCAACCAGATCATGGGGGTGACAGGAGAGGAGTGCGCAGATCTAGCCTCGTATCAGTTGAAAGGGGTTGCACATATCTGGTTCAGACAATGGAAGGATGGTAGGGCAGTTAGAGCGGGCCCCATTGGTTGGGATGAGTTCCATACCGCATTTTTGGATCGGTTCTTTCCCTGAGAGATGAGGGAAATCAAAGCAGCTGAGTTTGTGAACCTGAAGCAGAATGATATGAAAGTTAAAGAATATGCTTTGGAGTTCACCCGCTTGTCCAAGTATGCAACAGAGATGGTGGCTGATTAGGGAGCTCGAGTGAGCAGGTTTGTGCACGGGATAGAGGGCTACCTGGTCAAGGATTATAGGACCACTATGCTTCATCAGGATATTGACTTTCCTTGATTGGTTTTGTACGCCCAAGAGATGGAGGCGGTGCATCTAAGAGAGAGAGGCCAAGAGGGACAAAACAGACAGTCATGGGTTCTCCCAGCAGAGATCGGGAGGTGGACTTCATCAGCAGTCCCATAAAAGGTCATTAGTTTTAGCTCCATCTTCGGCCAGTGCTCCATCTAGACTTCAAGGTGACCCGAGGAGCAGAGTATCTGGCTCGAAGGGACAGAGAAGCATGCAGGCAGAGCGTACCTTTTCAGTCTGTGAAAAGTGTGGCAAGAATCACATAGGGGAGTGCTTGATTGGGTCAAATATCTATTTTTGGTGTGGTAGACCTAGGCACAGGCACAGGGAGTGTCCGTTGGCTAGACAGGGTGATGGTAGAGGTTGTGCTCAGACTACCAGCTTAGAGGCAACACTAGCCTACCCAGCTCAGCAGGGTGCATCCACTAGTGTAGGGGGTGGGTTAGCATCAGAACAGGTTTTATGCCCTTGCATCTTCCCAGGAGCAGGAGACTTCACCAGATGTGGTCACCGGTATGTTACAAGTATTCCATCTTGATGCATATACATTGTTAGATAAAGGGGCTACATTATCTTTTATGACACCCTATGTTGCTAGTAGTTTTGGAGTATATCTTGAAATCCTATCAAAACCCTTCACAATCTCTAATCCAGTTGGTGATTCAGTTATAGCTCGACGGGTATATAGAAATTGACTTGTCACGGTCCTTTAGAAAGTCACCTCAGCAGATTTAGTAGAGCAAGCCATGATAGATTTTGATCTTATCTTTGGCATGGATTGGCTACATGCCTGTTATGGCTCAGTAAATTGTAGAACCCGTGCAGTAGAGTTCTGGTTTTCGGGTGAGCTAGTCCCAGAGTGGAGGTGTTGTTCAGTTGTGCCTATAGGTCGCTTCATTTCCTACCTTAAGGACAAAATGATGATCTCTAAAGGTTGTGTGTACCATCTAGTTAGGGTTAAGAATGCCGCATTAGTAACCCCGACTATCCAGTCAATCCCTTTAGTGTGTGAATATACATAAGTGTTTCCAGATGATTTACTGGGAATTCCTCCCGTGCAGGAGATCAATTTTAGTATTGACCTTCTTCTCGATACGCAACCTATATCTATTCCTCCTTACATAATGGATCCAGATGACCCAAAGGAGTTGACGGAGCAGTTGAAGGATCTTTTAGATAAGGGTTTCATAAGTCCAAGGATATCCTTGTGTGGTGCACCAATTCTCTTTGTCTGTAAAAAGGATGGTTCCCTTCGGATGTTCATTGATTATTGGTAGTTGAACAAGGTCATCGTTAAGAACAGGTATCCTCTACCCAGAATTAATGACTTGTTTGACCAGCTTTAGGGTGCCAAGTGTTTCTCAAATATAGACCTCAGGTCTGGGTATCATCAGCTCAGGGTTCAGGAGAGTGACATTTTGAAAACAGCCTTCAGGACTCGATATGGTCACTAAGAGTTTGTAGTTATGTCTTTTGGACTAACGAATGCTCCTGCATATTTTATGGATTTGATGAACAGGGTGTTAAATCCATATTTAGATATGTTCGTGATCGTGTTTATAGATGACATTCTCATATACTCTCGGGGTGAAGAGGAGAATGCTTCTTATTTAAAGGTGGTACTACAGACACTTAAGGATCACTAGTTGTATGCTAAATTCAATAAGTGTGAGTTTTGGTTAAACTGGGTATCATTTTTTGTTCATGTGGTATCAAGTGAGGGTGTACAAGTGGACTCTCAAAAGATAGAAGTGGTGAAGAGTTGGCCTTGACTAGTGAGTCCTTCAGATATCTGGAGTTTCTTGGGCTTAGCTGGTTACTACAAGAGGTTTGTGGAAGGATTTTCATCCATTGCGGCACTGTTGACTAAGTTGATCCAGAAGAAAGTGAATTTCCAATGGTTGGAGGCTTATGAGAAGATCTTCCAAGAGTTGAAGACTCAACTCACCTCAACACCAGTGTTGACCCTACCTGAGGGTACCGGTGGGTTTTTGGTATATTGTGATGCCTCAAGGATCAGCCTTGGTTGTGTATTAATGCAGAATGATAAGGTTATATCCTATGCTTCCAGGCAGCTTAAAGTCCATGAAAAGAACTACCTGACTCACGACCTCGAATTGGCAGCAGTATTATTTGCCTTGAAGATTTGGAGATACTATCTGTACGAGGTCCATGTGGATGTCTTTATGGACCATAATACCCTATGGTACATGTTTAACCAGAAGGATCTGAATCTACATCAAAGAAGGTGGTTGTAGCTTCTTAAAGATTATGATATGAGCTTCCTTTATCATCCGGGAAAGACTAATGTGGTGGCAGACGCTCTTAGCAGTCTTTCTATGGAGAGTGTGTCTCATGTAGATGAGGGTAGGAAAGAGTTAGTAAAGGATGTGCATTGGCTTGCACGACTAAGAGTTCATCTTGTTGACTCGATGGATGGTGGTGTCATTATTTAGAATGGATCAGAATCTTTCTTAGTGACCGAGGTCAAAGTTAGACAAGACGAGGATCCTATTTTGGTAAAGTTGAAAGAAGCCATTTAGAATCAGAAGGTGGAGGTATTCTCCCAAGAGGGAGATGGTATGCTTCGATATCAGGGTCGTCTGTGTGTTCCAGGTATTGATGATTTAAGATATCGGATGTTGCATGAGGCTCATGGTTCCAGATATTCTATACATCCAGGTGCCACCAAGATGTACCGTGACCTTCGAGAAGTTAATTGGTGGAATGCCATGAAGAAAGACATAGCTGAGTTTGTGGCTAAGTGTCTTAATTGTCAATAGGTGAAGGTTGAGCATCAAAGACCCGGAGGTGTGCTTCAAGACATTAGTATCTGTCATGACCCGAACATAAGTCGAGATCAAGACACAGGACAAGGAGCCCCAAGAGACCCTAAGTCGACCCATGATATGAACATACATCTAACTCAATTAATTTAAGCGGAAGAATTAACATAATAAGCTTAGCGGATGTCTAGTATAACGCATAATCCATTAATATGACATGAGTCTGAAGCTGAATACATTCTATTGTCTGAAAAGCCTCTAAGTCTAATGAGTTGATGGGACAAGGCCCCAACTAACTCTCTAAGTCCAAAACTGTAAATACTAAAATATAACTGAATAAAAGATGGGCCCTCGATAGATGAGGACTCACCAACAAGGACTGATGCTAACTCCGAAAGCTGGCTAGTGGCAGGGCTAAGTCTGATGATCGAAGCCTGTATCATGAAATGATACAACATAGAGTATGCGGTCAGTACGTGGAATGTACCAAGTATGAAAGGTAAGTAAAACTGCTTAAATAAGTAAAATCATTTAAAACATGCATATTGTAAAACATGATCAAAACAAGAATCTGAGAGTAGGTCTTGCATGCTATTTTCTGAAATCGTGATCTGAACATAACATAACATCATAACTTAATCGAACGACCCAAAGCTTAAATATTATAATCATAAGTAAAATAGAACATTGGGTATATATATATATAGGTGTATATATATAAATTATGAGTGATAAACATAAATAACTGAAATCATGAGGAACAATGGGAGACTCGTCATATAATCGACATACCACAATAGAGCTTACGTGGTCCCAATATCACACTCAAGTGGGTAGAGCCGTACAAAAGCCTTGCCAGGGCTATGGAAGATATCATGATATCGATATGAAGCTGAAGGCTCCTTGGGGCATGGGAAAGCTCACAAAGGAGGTCCCGAAATAATCTGCTCATACCTACGTTAGCGCATAGTTCTGAGGCATAAGGTTGACTGGCCCTTAGCCTACTCGATTATAGACACTACTCCCAGAAACATGCATATGCTCTCCATCATTTTTCAATGAAGCTGACCAACGTCTATTGACGAAGCTTAATAATCATGTACATATAAAATCTGAAATCATACATGAGGAGCCTTGGCTCAAACCATACCATAAGTTGAACATAATCGGGAGTCTTAACTCAAAAACCATGTGGTAAGCTAATTCGTGAAATCATAAATCATACTTGAACATATGGGCTTTCCCAATACTTTAACATGCATTAAAATATATAATTCTCTTGAAAAAATGATCATAAACATGGGTAACTTGAAAACAAGATTTTCATCAATATTATCTCATCATACTTGAACATTCATCATAAATCTCAACTTTCATGAACTTATCATAAATGGGCATTTTGATTTATAAAGCTTGAAACATGATCTTAATTGAAAACAATGTAAAATTTTCCCATTAATCATAATTCAATAGTAGAAACATATTTACCATACCCATGTAGGAAATTTAGGAATTTCATGCATTGGGTTAAAACCCCATAGAATCAAAATATGAGTTTTCATGATTTAGAGAGGGATTGGGCATGGGCGTGAACGAATTCACCCATTCATAACCCTACATGCCTGGGGAAGAACTGATTTTATCACTCCTTGATTTTCCAATGAAAGATTGAAGAAAAACTTGAAGAAAGTCTAACTTGATCACCTCCTTAACCCCTTCAACTTGCATGCATGAGTAAGAATGGCCGAAAATGAACTTACCCCCTCTTAAAACTCATCATTCATAGCTTAAAACGAAGTAGTTTAGGCCTTAGAATATTAAGAATTACGGAAAAGCCCTTAGTAAATTCGCAGAAAATAATTGATTGCCAGTCCCCACGAGGGACTGGATGGATCGTTACCAAAGACCACGACTCGTGTCATCAGTCATCGTGTACACTATCCAATAATTCATTTGGGGCTCGCCATGGGGAACCCTATGAGTCGTTACTGGTAACCACGACTCGTGGTCACAATTCGTCACCTTCACTGCCTAAAATCTCATATCTTCAGCAACCATCTGACCACGACTCATCCCATAAATCATGGTATCTGACCACGATTCGTGGTGACCAACCGTTGGGTACAATGCCAACTTTTTATTCTCCTTCCCATAGCTCTTGACCACGACTGACTCAACGAGTCGTGGGGACTGACCACGACTCGTGGTCAGGTCCGTGGGAACTTCAAAACCCAAAATCTCAACTCAAGTCCTTCACCTCGCCACGAGTCTCTTCATGACTCGTGGTCTACCCACGGGTCATAGAACAACTCGTTCTTTGACCTAGTGCCAGATTTCCAGTTTTTTCCGTTTCAACTCTCGGGTCTGATCTTTGGGTTTCAAGGTATTACAATATCTCACCCTTGGGAACATTCGTACTCGAATGTTGAAAATCATGTAGAAACGCAGAGAAATGCAATCATCATACTCAATAACTGATCATATAATCTAAAAACTATAGGAATAACTAACTCCGATTCAACTACATGGTTGAACTAAATTCATGAATCAGATACACATCCATATACATGAAAGAAACTAGGGCACATGAACTGAACATGATACTGCATAGAGGTTTAGGGAAAAAACTTATACATCAAGATGAAACTGAGACGGTAGAGAATAAATGTGGGTATCTAGCCATCATGTCTGTTTTGGCTTCCCACGTAGCTCCCTCAACATGCTAATTCCTCCATAAAACTTTAACTGAAAGTACTTCCTTGTTTATTAGCCTTCGGACCTGCCGATCCAGTATTTCCACCAGAACCTCCTCATAACTAAGGCTGTCTTTCACCAACACTATCCACCAGAACAACTAGAGTTGGATCACCGAAACACTTCTTTATGAGCGATATGTGAAAAATGGGATGAACGGAAGCTAATTCTGAGGGAAAATCCAATTCATATGCCACCTTGCCAACCTATCTCGCAATCCAGTAGAGACCAACATAACCGAGGCTGAGTTTTCCTCTCTTTCCGAATCTCATCACTCCCTTCATGGGAGACACCTTTAGAAACACTCAATCATCAACTTCAAACTCATGTTCCTTCCTTCTCACATTAGCATACGACTTTTGGCGGCTTTGAGCTATTTTAAACCTGTCCCTTATGAGCTGAACCTTCTCCATAGCCTCATGGACTACAGCTGGTCCTACCATCACAGCTTCACTGACTTCATACCAACCAATAGGCGATCTATATCTCCGCCCATAGAGAGCCTCAAATGGAGCCATCTGAATGCTGGAATAGTAGTTGTTATTGTACGCAAACTCGATAAGAGGAGAATGGTCATCCCAACAACCCTTGAAGTCAATCACACATGCTCTCAACATGTCCTCGAGATTCTTAATTTTCCGCTCTGCTTGATCATCTGTTTACAGGTGAAATGCTTTGCTGAGCTTAACCTGAGTACCCATTCCTTTTTTAAATGACCTCTATAATAGAGAAGTAAATTGGGTACCGCTATCCGATATGATAAGAAAGGGCAGTCCATGCAACCGAACTAGCTCTCGGATGTATATTTTTGCATAATCCTTCACTGAATCAGTGGTTTTGACTGGTAGAAAATGAGAGGCTTTGGTCAACCTGTTTACGATCACCCAAATGGATTCATACTATCGATGAGTGCGAGGCAACCCGATAATGTAGTCCATATTGATTTCTTCCCACTTCCAAGTAGGAATACTGATATCCTGAAGAACACCTCCCGGTCTCTGATGCTCAACCTTCACTTGCTGACAGTTTGGACACTTAGCCACAAATTTTTCTATGTCCTTCTTCATGCCATTCCACCAATACACTTCTCGTAGGTCACGGTACATCTTGGTGGCACCTGGATGTATAGAATACCTGGATCCATGAGGCTCGTGCAACATCCGGTTCCTCAAATCATCAACATCCAAAACACGTAAGCGACCTTCGTATCGAAGCACACCATCTCCCCCTTTGGAGAAGACCTCTACCTTCTGATGCTGAATGGCTTCCTTTAAATTTACCAAAATAGGGTCCTCTTCTTGTCTAGCTTTTACATTAGTCACCAAGGATGATTTTGATCAGTTCTAGACAATAACACAGCCATCGATTGAGTCAACCAACTGAACTCCCAACCTTGCAAGTCTATGCACATCCTTAACCAGCTCCTTTTTACCCTCATACACATGGGAAACACTCTCCATAGAGGGTCTACTATGTGTGTGTTCTACTACATTAGACTTTCCCGGATGGTAAAGGACACTCACGTTATAATCCTTAATTAGCTCACACCACCTCCTTTGTCGTAGATTTAGATCCTTCTAGGTAAACACATATTGTAGACTCCTATGGCCCATAAACACATCTACATGGACCCCATACAAATAATGTCTCTAAATCTTCAAGGAAAATACCACCGCCGCCAACTCAAGATCATGCGTCGGGTAATTCTTCTCATGAACTTTCAGCTATCTGGAAGAATATGCTATAACCCTGTCGTGTTGCATCAATACGAAACAAAGACCAATTCTCAAAGCATCGCAATACACCACAAACCCGTTGGTACCCTTTGGTAGGGTTAACACTGATCTCGGGCAAAATAGCATGCCCGAGTGATGCTTTATAACTTGATTTAGTCTTGTTTAGCTAATTAATTATATACATTTTCATGTGATTTTATATAAATGTAAATATATGTACTAACCAACATGATTAGTTCTTGTTTTATAGGT
>JACEIK010002798.1:131571-194151 GCA_018107945.1 Datura stramonium | reverse complement strand
ATAGTGTTTTCTTCTTTTTTTTTTTGCCTTTCGGTTCCACATTTTGATATATAAAATATTATCCAAATGTGCCTATCCTCCACTTAAGGAGGAGCAATTTCATTGTGATGGAGACGGACGCGTACCGATATTTGTCCAACTGTTGGTGTGAGAAGGCAAACATACAAAATATACCGCGTCTTCCTTTAAGATTCTCGTGGTTTGAGCAATTGTCTAAAAGCTTCCATAAGTTTTTTAAACAGTCACACGCATTCCTCGTGAACTTTTTTTTTTTAAACTAGGAATAAAGAATCTTACTAGGATGGTGGAGTCACTTGAAGGCTGCTCAAAAGAAGTTGGATTTCAAATATATCAAATATTTTGCTTTTTTCTTTTTTAATATAGGAATTGGGAAAATACCATGCCGTTATATTTTGTGATCTTTCATTTTAATTTGTATTTTTCAGATAACTGGAATTCCATATTAATTTTTGATTTAAATATTAACTTCAGATTTGAAGCAATTCATCTTATACTCGTTTTAAATGGTTAAGAATTATAGCCATCTTTAATGTTGAAGTGAAACTCAATTTAATTGTTTCGAGTGTTTTAATTTCATGATACCGACTTTGTATTGTTGAATTATTGATCGCATGGAGACATGGAGTCAAAATATTTCTTTATATTTTTTTCACACACTTTCAAGTAGTACATTGAAATATAAAAAAAATATATATGTAATAAAATCAAAGGAATTGAGTTTCAATTCCAAATTAAAATTATTAGGAGTTTTTACCTTTTACAAATAAGTAAAAATTTAATAGTTACAACTTTAACTAATTTCAAATCCTAAATATTAGGATCATAATTAAATGATAATTATTTTAAAAAAATAGTAAATGACAATTTTGTATCTTGAAAAGTCTTTTAATGAAAGACAAAAATTCAATCAACATTTTTAAAGGTCTTCACGCTTTTAATATAGTACTAGTTTTAGTATACGCGTTTTACGTGTGCCCCTCATATTAATAAGAATAATTATTTTTAAAATAGCATAAATAATATCTAGAAGAAGTGTTTGTGTAACAATATAATAATTTAGAAAGAAAATTATAAATTTTAAATTGATAAATGATCCTACTTAAGAGTTTGATTCAATCTAGTTGTTTCTCCTTCAATTTGTTCTAATACTTGCTTCATTGAACAAAAAGGTTGTAGAATCAACATTCGATTGAAAAATTAAAAATATCATCCATTTTAACATGAGCACTTAAATTCATGCATTATTTATATATGTGTATATGTGTGTGTGTGTGTGTAATATTTCATGTTATATTATTACAAAATTTGTATTACTATACAATATTAATGGATTAACATTTAAAATAAATATTACTTTTATGAAGACGCATTGAATACAAAGTTGTATAGTATATTAGAACATATAGGTTATTCGTTTAAACCATTAACACTTATGGAATCATATTATAATTTATTACTGGCTTATTTTGGGACTAATAAATTAAAATCATATCATAAGCGCATTATTTATTTGTAAGTGATCGTTAAGTAATTGTTATGCCACTAAACTAAGAAAGATATCAAAATTAGCGAAAACAACCGCTAATGCTTGCAATTAGGATAGGTTGTCTATATTCACTCTTTGGGTGTAACTCTTTTCCAGATCCTGTTAACTGTTAAGACCCGAGCTGGGACCTTCGGATAGAGATACGGGACCCAGAACCACGAATGGCTCCAAGTCGATCCATGGTATGAACATAGCAGCTAAAGAGCATACATCAAGTGGAATTTGATAACTGAAACATGAATAAGCGGAATTCTGAATAACATAGCAATCATAAACGTCGACACTCGACAAAATTGAAAATTTACATATTTTCTGAACAACCTCTAACATGTCTGATGAGCTGATGGAACAACATCCCAAACTAGCTCGCTAAGGTTTGAAATTGAATATAACATAACTCAACACCAAACTAAAGGTCCTTGAAAGATGAGGACTCACCAATGATGGGAAACTGTGCTAAACTGCGGAAAGCTAGACTTACGGCAGAACTGAACCTGATCGTCTAGACCTGTATCATGAAACGATATAGCATAGAGTATACGGTCAGTACTTGAAATGTACTAATTATGCAAGGTAAGTAAAACATGTTGAGTAACTATTAGCTGAAATCATGCATATAAACATAAATCATAAAATCATGAGATTAAGGACTGCATGCTGAAATTTGAATCTGAAACATGTATAACCATAAGCTGAATATCATATCTAAATAGAATGACCCAGAGCTAAAATAGAAATTGGTGGATGGCACACTCAATNGCTGAATATCATATCTAAATAGAATGACCCAGAGCTAAAATAGAAATCATATAACTTATCATAGCTGAAATCATAAAGAAAAGCTCATAAATTGATTATTGGGTCAAACCTGCTGTAAAACACAACATCGTAAGTCATAAACATGAATAACTGAAATCATGAGGAATAATGGGAGACTTTTCATAACCGACACCATGACGATAAAGCTTACGTATTGTCCCAATTATCACACTCAAGTGGACAGAGCCGTCCAAAATCTTGTCAGGGTTGAGGACGCTACTATGATATCAATATCAAGATGAAGGCCCCTTGTAGGCGGGGAAAGCTCTCTTGAGAGGCCCCAAATAAATATACCTATATTGGCGCATAGGTTTGAGACCGGGGAACCTTGGAACCTCAAGCCTACTCGATGCTAGACACTACTTCTAAAAACATGCATAGTGATCCCATCTTTTTTCAACGAAACTGAAATCATAATTACATGCATAGTAGGATATCTGTACATGGAGAGTCTTGACTCCAAAACATATCATAAGATGTAGTGGGAGTCTTGACTCCAAAACATACAATAAGTTGATCTTATTAGCCTTGGCTAAATCATGAAAACATACTTCACATGTGTGGGATTTCCCAAATCTTAAAATCATGCATACTTGAAATAGACTTCATAAGTCAAAATTATAGATTCATACATGGGTAATTTGTAAATATTCATTCATGCTAGATATCTCATCATACTAGAAATCATGAATCATAAACTTGACTTTTCATGAAACTTGAATAATTGGGCATAATTTTCTAAAACTTGAAATCATGAATTTATAATCAATTTTTATATAAAATCTGTTCATAAATCTTAAAACATGCTTTGAAACATGAAGAGAATTGAACCATAAACAAATCATAGAGAATTTCATGAAATTGGGCTAAAGCCCAATAAGATCATAAACTTGAATTAAACCTTGAATTCATGAACTTGAGGAGAAATTTGGGTATGAGAGTGAAAGAAACTCTCATTCATAGCCCTACATACTTAGGTAAGCTGAATCTCAACTTGACTTTGAAAGCCCAAGAGATTTGGAGAAAAATTTGATAGGGTTCAAGCTTGATCTTCAAAAGGGAACTTCTAAACTTACATGCATGAGAGTTGAATGAATTAGAATAGGTTAAACTCCCTTAATACACTTATTTCATAACTTAAAATGACATATTGTAGGACTTAGGGTCTTAGAAATTACGAAAAGGCCCTTACTGATTTCGCAGGAAAAATGACACTGCCCAAATCATGAGGTGGCTTGACGGGTCGTCCCCTGACCCATTACCACCACTGGAATTCCATGCTCTTTCTTCAGCCATCTTGACAACGACTCACTTGACGAGTCATGAAGTGACACCATGACTCGTCCCTTCACTCGTGTTGATCATTGGATTTCAACATTGTTTTCCACCTTGCCCAATTAACAAGTCAACCCACAATTCGTGGGGAGTCACAATGACTCGTTACACCATCTGTCGTTACCCCCTGACGACGACTCTTCTCCAGTTGGGAACCACTTCACGGGTCACAGCACGATCGTGAAGTGACCTAACGAGTCACTTGATGAGTCATCCTGTGACCTGGTGCAAATATTTTTCATATTTTCTCCACTTCAACCCACGGGTCTGATCTTAGGAACTTCCGGGATATTATAATATTTCCCTCTTAGGAGCATTCATCCTTGAATGTGGGTTAGGCATACTGAAAAACTAGGGAAAGAGCTGCAATCCCAAATACTGAACATCTGAAGCTAGAAACTGACAAAATGACTGACTCCGGACTGAAATTCATGACTGAACTGAACTCATGATTCATTCGTACATGCTAAAACATGAAAGGAACTGAGAGGCATAAACTTGACATGAAACTGGATAGAGTACTAAGGAGGAAATTGATACCTCATGCTAGAACTGAACCTAATGGGAAAAGATGCGGGTATCTAGCTATCATATCTGCTTCAGCTTCCCATGTAGCTCCTTTAACAAGCTGATTTCTCCACAAAACCTTCACTAAAGATACTTCCTTATTTCTCAACTTCCAAACCTGACGATCAAGGATCTCAATTGGAACCTCCTCATAGGTAAGGCCATCCTTCATACCTATGCTCCCCACCTGAAAAACCATGGTCGGATTACCAATGCACTTCTTTAATAGAGATACATGAAAAACTGGATGTACCGAAGCTAACTTTGCTGGTAGCTCCAACTCATATGCCACTTTTCCAACTCGCCTCGAAATTTTATAAGGACCAACATATCGGGGACTAAGCTTTCCTTTCTTTCCAAACCACATCACTCCCTTCATGGGAGACACCTTCAGAAACACCCAATCATCAACCTCGAACTCAAGCTCTCTACACCTAACATTCGCATATAACTTCTAACGACTCTAAGCTGTTTTCAACCTTTTCCTAATAAGCTGAACTTCTCCATGGCCTCCTGATCGGAATCTAGCCCTAACAGTGTAGCCTCACCAACCTCGAACCAACCAACAAATGATCTACATTTCCTCCCATAAAGAGCCTCAAATGGAGCCATCTGAATGCTGGAGTGGTAACTGTTATTGTAAGAAAACTCGATGAGAGGTAAATGATCATCCCAACTACTCTTGAAGTCAATCACACACGCTCTTAACATATCCTCAAGAGTTTGAATGGTCCGTTTGGCCTAACCATCTGTCACGGGTGAAAAGCCGTGCTAAGCTCGACCTGAGTACCGAGTCCCTTCTGAAATGACCTCCCAAACTGCAAGGTGAACTAAGTACCTCTAATTGAAATGATGGACAAAGGAATTCTGTGCAACTGAACCAACTCCCGAATGTACAATCTAGCATAATCCTCAGCTGAATCGGTAGTTTTGACCGATAGAAAATGTGTTGCTTTAGTCAACCTATCCACAACCACCCAAATAGAGTTATATNATCAGTGAATTTAACCTCATACTCCATAACTGTCATAGAGCCTGTTTTGACCGATAGAAAATGTGTTGCTTTAGTCAACCTATCCACAACCACCCAAATAGAGTTATATTATTGGAATGTACAAGGAAACCCTGTGATGAAGTCCATATTGATCTCCTCCCACTTTCAAGTAGGGATACTAATTTCTTGTAATATACCTCTAGGTCTTTGATGCTCAACTTTCACTTGTTGACAATTCGGATACTTAGCCACAAACTCCACTATGTCCTTCTTTATGCCATTTCACCAATAGACCTCCCGTATATCATGGTACATCTTGGTGGCACCTAGGTGGATAGAATATAGAGAGCCATGAGCCTCACCCAACATCTGCTCTCTTAAGTCATCAACACCCGGAACACATAAATGACCCTGATAACAAAGTATACCATCTCCCCTTTGGAAGAAGACCTTCACCTTCTGATTCTGTACAGCTTCCTTTAACTTTATCAAGATAGGTTCCTTATCTTTCCTAGGCTTGAGCTCGGTCACCAATGAAGATTCTGAACCATTCTGAAAAATGACACCACCGTCTTTCGAGTCAATAAGGCTAACCCCTAAACGAGCAATCTTATGGATATTCTTTGCTAACTCCTTCCTCCAATCCTCAACATGAGACACGCTCTCCATGGATAACATACTCAGGGCATCCGCCACTATATTGGTCTTTCCTAGATGATAAAGAACACTCATGTCATAGTCCTTGAGAAGCTCTAGCCACCTCCTTTATTGAAGGCTCTTGTGGTCCGTAAACATATTCAAATGAACTCCATACAAGTAGTGCCTCCAAATCTTCAATGCAAATACCACGCTGCCAACTCTAGGTCATGCGTCGAGTAATGCTTCTCGTGAGTCTTAAGTTGTCTAGAGACATACGCAATTACCTTACCATGTTGCATCAACACACAACCAAGACCAGCCCTTGAAGCATCATAACACATGATGAATCCTTCCGTGCCCTCGGGTAGAGTCAACAGTGGGGGCTAAAGTGAGTCGAGTCTTTAGCTCCTGAAAGCTCTTCTCACAGACATCCGACCATTGAAATTTGACCTTCTCCTAGGTCAACTTAGTCAACGGTGCTGCAATGGATGAAAGTCCTTCAACAAACCTCCTGTAGTAGCCTACTAAACCCAAGAAGCTCCTGATCTGAAGGATTAACTGGTCTAGGACAATTCTTCACCGCCTCTTATCTTTTGAGCGTCCACCTACACACCCCCGCTTGACACCACATGACCCTAAAATGCTATTGAGTTCAAAAAAAACTCACACTTGTTGAATTTATAAATAGTTGGCGACCCTTGAGAGTCTGTACCATGATCCTCAAATGAGCGGCATGCTTCTCCTCACTCCGTGGGTATATGAGAATATTGTTTATGAAGAAAATCATGAACATATCTAAATACAACTTGAAAACCATGTTCATCAAATCCATAAAAGCTGTAGGGGACGTTAGTCCAAAAGACATAACTACAAACTCATAGTGACCAAAAGTGAGTCCTGAAAGCTGTCTTCGGGATGTCACTCTCTCTAACTCTGAGCTGATGATATCCGGATCCAAGGTCTATCTTTGAGAAGCACTTAGCACCCTGAAGTTGGTCAAATAAGTCATCAATCTTGGGGAGGGAATACTTTTTCTTGATAATGGCCTTGTTCAACTACTGATAGTCGATACACATACAAATAGACCCATCCTTCTTTCAAATAAAGAGAACTGGTGCACCCCATGGAAAATTACTAGGCCTAATGAATCCCTTATCTAGAAGATCTTTCAACTCCTTCAGCTCAGTTGGAGTCATTCTTTAAGGAGGAATGGATATAGGCTGCATATCAGAGAGAAGGTCGATACCAAAGTCAATCTCCTGCTTGAGAGGGACTCCTGGTAGATCATCGGGAACACCTTCGGATACTCACATACTATGGGAACTGACTGAAGAGTTGGGGTCTCGGACGTCTCATCCTTAACCTGAACTAGATGGTACCCACAACCTTTAGAAATTATCTTCCTAGCCTTGAGGTAGGAAATGAAGCGACGTACAGACACAGCTGAACTACCCTTCCACTCTAGGATTGGCTCACCTGAAAATTAGAATTCTACCGTACGGGTTCTACAATTTACTAAGGTATAACACGCATATAACCAATCCATACCAAATATAACATCAAAATCGGTCATTTCTAACTCTACTAGATCGGCTGAGGTGACTTTCTAAAGGACTGTGATAGGGTAATTTCTATATACCAGTCGATCTATAATTGAGTCACCAACTGGTGTAGAGAATGAGAAGGGTTCTGATAGGATTTTGGGATTGACTCCGAAATTAATAGCAACATAAGGAGTCACAAAAAATAAGGTAGCCCATAGATCTAACAATGCATATACATCAAGACAAAATACTTGTAACATACCAGTGACCATATCTGGAGAGATCTCTTTCTTCTGACAAAATAAAAGGGCATAGAATATGTTCTGATGCTGACCACCACCTGCACTAGTGGATGCACCTTGCTGAGTTGAGTGTGCTAGTGGCTGCGTCACGACCGCTATATGGCCCTGTCTGGCTGAAGGACAGTCTCTGAGCTAGTGTCCGAGCTTCCTACACCATAAACATGCATCTGAACCTGCTAAGAATTCTTCGGTGTGTCTCCTACCACACCTGCCACAAACTGGAATGTCGGGCTCTACTGACGTTCTTCTCTGACCTCGAGAGCCTGATGCCCTACCCTATTGATCATGCCTAGATCTAGATGGGACACTGACTGATGATAGCGCTGAGGCTGACGATCTATGGTGGGATTGGTGGTCATGTCCCCCACCAAAACTCTACTGAAGCTGCCCGTAACTTCCTGTCCTGGCCCTCTTAGCCTCTCTCTCCTTCCCTTCATCTGATCTGCCTCTATCTGTTGGGCGTATATTACCAATCATGAGAAGTCTAGAACATTATTCAGCATAGCGGTCCTACACTCCCTAACTAGTGAATCTGATACTCCATTCACAAACCTGCTCATACGAGCCCTCTGATCTGCAATCATCTCCGACGCATACTTGGACAGTCAGGTAAACTCCAAGGCATACTCTTGGACAGTCCTATGGTACTGCTTTAAGTTGACGAACTCTGTCGTCTTCGCGTCCCTCAACTCCCTAGGGAGGAACCTACCCAAGAAAGCAGTCACAAATTCGTCCCAACTCATGAGAACTGCTCCCACTTACCTACCATCCTTCCAATAGCGGTACCATATGTAAGAAACCCCCTTCAGCTGATAGGAGGCTAAATTAGCACTCTCCTCTGCAGTCAACCCCATAATTTGGATGATCTTCTATACCTCCTTGATAAACTCATGTAGGTCCTCGTCCACTTTTGACCCCAAAACCTCAGGTGGATTCATCTTGAGAAAGTCACAGACTCTAGTCGCCTCTACATTCCCATTCTGAGGGACATGAGCCATTGCCTGCTGATTGACCTGAGCGGTCATAGCTCGTGCCAACATCTGAAATGCTGCTCTAAACTCTACATGAATGACCTGCTCAGGCATAGGACCTGCTGGTGCTGGTAGAGCTTGCTGATACCCGTCTTCATTGCTATTATCATGGCCATTTCTATTGCCATTGCTTCTTCCATTCACTCAGCGTGGAGGCATATTTCTACAATCGCGTATAGCATGAGTTAGAAGGATAGAGAGATACTTCATCGCACGACATAGATTATGAAAGAAGGAAAATATCCTAAATATCCTGTAGCCTCTTCCCCATAACTGTGGTGCGCTTCACACCCATGAAAAAGACTCTACTCAACACAGTTTCCAAACACCCTAGGACACTCTAAATCTTTGCTCTGATACCAAGTTTTAAAAGACCTGAGCTAGGACCCCTAGATCGAGACACGAAATCTAGAATCACGGATGGCTCCAAGTCGACTCATGGCATGAATATAGCAGCTAAAGAGCATACATCAAGCGGAATCTGGTAACTGAAACATGAATAAGCGAAAATCTGAATAACATAAAAATCATAAACAGAGTCAACACTCAACAAAGCTGAAAATCTATATATTGTCTGAAAAGCCTCTAACATATTTGATGAGCTGATGGAACAACATCCCCAACTAGCTCGCTAAAGTTCGAAACTAAATATAACATAACTCAACATCAATGTGAAGGTCCTCGAAAGATGAGGACTCACCAACAATGGGAAATTGCGGTAAGCTGCAGAAAGATGGACTAACGACGAAACTGAATTTGATCGTCCGAACATGTATCACGAAATGATACAACATAAAGTATGCGGTCAGTACTTGAAATGTACTAAATATACAAAGTAAGTAAAACATGTTGAGTAACCGTTAACTGAAATCATGCATATAAACATAAATCACAAAATCACGAGAAAAAGGACTGCATACTGAAATCTAAATCTGAAACATGTATAACCATAAGCTGAATATCATATATGAATAGAATGACCCAAAGCTACAATAGAAATCAAGAAAAGCTCGTAAACTGATCATTGGGTCAAACCTGCTGTAAAACATAACATCAAAAGTCATGAGCATGATGAGACTCGTCATAACCAACTCCATCACGATAGAGCTTATGTGATGCCCCAACTATCACACTCAAGTGGGTAGAGCCATCAAAAATATTGCCAGGGTTGAGGAAGCTACGATGATAATGATATCAATCTGAAGGCCCCTTGTGGCTGGGGAAAGCTCTCTTGAGAGGCCCTAACTAAATATACCTACATTGGCGTGTAGTTCTGAGACCTGAGAGCCTTGGAACCACAAGCCTACTCGGTACTAGACACTACTTTCAAAAATATGCATAGTGCTTCTATTATTTTTCAACGAAGTTGAAATCATAATTACATGCATAGTCTGAAATATTTACATGGGGAGTCTTGACTCCAAAATATATCATAAGTTGTAGTGGGAGTCTTCACTCCAAAACATATGATAAGTTGATCTTATTAGCCTTGGCTAAATCATGAAAACATACTTCACATATGTGGCTTGCCCAATCTTAAAATTGATGAGCCCGCAAGTGTACGGGTTGTACAAGTAATACAGTGGCCCTTTTTAAGAACCGGAATGTCGAACCTATAGGGACTGGACTACAGGGTAAAATCTTAAGGTGGTAAAATCTCCTCAAGTGTTAATTTACTCGTAACTTTAAAAATGAAGACAACAGTGTAAAATAAAGTTTTTATATTTTGTGAACTATTTAGACTAAAGTAAAATAATTATACAAGTGAGTCTGAACAATGAATGATACGTTGAGGCTAAAACGAACATGAAAGAAATTGACCATCGATATACATAGTTTATCTTTTCTCCCATTGCTAGTCGATACTTATGCCTATGGATTAAGTATTTAACCCAACTTAAGAATCATGAACCTTCCACCTACATTTCTGTGATAAGAAGAAATTCGTGTTCTAGCCATACAAAACCGATTCCACACTTGAATAATACGACTTTCAGGTATATTTCTATCCTGAAGGTAAATCGATTCTTAATTTTCCCAAACAAAGAACAGATCATATCCTATTAATTCACAACTTCCAGTTTCTGTGCCTCTCGGTGAAAACCGACTTTTGGATTTACATTAACATTGGCCAGATATTAATGCAGTAAAGAACAAGAATTAAATAGAACAACCATAGAAGAAAAAGATGAAACAAATCCGTATAATCAACAATTACATTTCAATACAACGGTTCCTAACCTCAAAGCAAGAAAGGGAATTAGCCACTCATTTGTGGATTGAACATCGTTAAATGAGGTAAATCATACAAACAATTGAAAGAAAGAAGGAAGAAAGGGATAGAGAAACCCTAAGAATTTTCGGCCCTCTCGCCTGCTCGTAACCCACGTTCTTGCTCCACCCAAGTCGAATAATTAAAAATGAACCTAAGTGTTCTATTTATACTGGGGAGAATTTTTCCTGGAATGGTCAAGTAACGTGTCACGGAGTGCATCGCGGAGCACCGCTCCGTGACCCGGTGCAAATGCGGAGGCTCTCGGAATTTGGCCGTAATTGCTCCTGACTGTGGCACGGCATGCAACACGGAGTATGCCCAGCGTGCCATGCAGTAACGCGGACCTTCACTGAATGTCAAGATCCAGGAAATTAATTCCAACGTGCCACGGCCCGATCAGCGGACCTTCTCGAAATTTTGAAATTATGGTTCTGACAGAATGCATCCAAGGAGGAAAGTAGCTGTCACGGCTCCATCGCGGAGCTTCTTTATTTCTTTGCTTCAGCTGTTTCTTGCTCGTCTTCTGAGTCCATCTCTCTGATTCCTCCCAACATGAACTTAGCTCCTTAAAAAGTATGTTTTTCCCCAGAAACAACGCTTAACTGCGTTGGTTAGTATAAATTCACACTTCCCTATAATTTACATGAGAATGTACTAACATTGTTGGATAAACAAGGCAAAAATGATGCATTTGAGTATCACTTGGGCATATAAATATGCCCCAGATCACCTACCCCACACTTAAAATCTTGTTCGCCCCCAACAATACTCCTATACCTCATGCAATTGACATCCCATCATGGCTACTCGGCTCACAACCCGAGCTACGGCTACACTGACTATTTACATACAAATCATCAAGAAAGCATGCCTGGCATCATCATTACACTTACATCCAAATATATCAAGACCTCCTAGACATCATAAATCGACTCTCGATATCGGCAAACTCGCACATTAGCTGACCTAGATATCCGACACGAATTTATTCTTTTCGCCCAACATGTGCCCTCACATAAGAGAGTTTCCTTTGTTTTAATACATGAATTCTACAAACAATTCATGCCTAGGTCTAGACACACCCAATTTCGCTCACTCTCCCAAATGAATTCACATGCATTGTGTCATGAACCATAAGCTTGCCTCTAGTGTTTTACTCCACTAATATAAGGACGCGTGATGTAAGATCACGTAGGACTTAACGGGTTGTAATGTAAGCTATGGAACTAGTATATACTGGGCTAACCAATAATAACAACTAGCATCCTTAAGCACTTTTCCCATACATCCCATCATATTCTGGGCATGTTATTTTTCCTCCTCCCAACCTTGAGTCTTTCTTAATTATAATTTTTTTCAACTCCTTTGACAACCCCACACCAGACCAAACAACAAAGATTTGTTAAGCACTTTATTTTCTTTACATCTGGCAAGTGCACCTTTGACTCTTTTTCTTTCTTTTCATCACTTTGCTTTTTCCTCTCTTTATTTTCTTTTCATCATTTCACCCTTTACACTCGTGGGAAAATTATTTTTTCTTGAGCGCTTAAGAGCTTCGGATTAGGTTTACGGACAATGAAAGAAGGGGTTAAACTTGGTTTACACCTTTTTGACAAAAGAAAGTAGTACAAAGGCTCAATGGGCTAACTAGATTTAATCTTCAAAGGGTATATACAAAACAAAAAGAAGAAACTCGTAGGATAAACAAAGAAACGCCTACATCCTTTCCCACACTACGCTTCCTTCATTTCGTTTCGTATACACACCAGGCAAGTTCTAGACACTTTACAATGACATGGAATAAACAAACTCACTATACACTCATTGCACATGCTCAACTCAAGACATATTCACGTAATTTTTAGTTAGCTAATTACAAGAATTCAAAATTGCTCAACTTCCACACCGAATCGAATTCTGTGGCCTAAGTGTCTCAATATTACATATGTACAAAAATTTGCATGCTTTCAAACGACCTATCTTTGCAGTATAAACTATGTACAACTCCGCAATCCAGGATTTCTGTAGCCACTAAGTAGCAACATGCATGGGATACAAACCAAACAAACCAAAAATTGAAATAAACTACTCCTATCGACTGCATTTCCTTTAAGACGGTCGTCATCCATCCATCATAGGGAACGGTCACTATTTACGACTTCGGTTCAATGGGACTCTCTCGGCAAAAGAACCGAAAACAAACTCCGAGAAACTCCAACAATGAAAATAGTTAACGAAATTTTTTAAAGGTACTATCGATAATTTCTTGACAAAAACTATTTACACACTGGCTAACAACATTCCACAGCACACAACAGCTTCACAAAGATATTTACATACTACGAAACATACACACACACAAACAAGGTCATAATATTTTCAAACACGACAACATAACATGCGATTATATAAAAACAAGACAAAAAATCAGCACCACCTAACTACTCTCCACCCCACACTTAAAATCGAACACCTGCCCCCAAAGCTGTTCATATAATCACAAACACAAAGGTGGGTGGTGAAACTCCCCGATCAATCAAAAATATTCCACTTCTTCGGTCGTGTGTTGCTGCCTCGTCTCCCATGTCTGAATCTCCTCCGTCGTCCTCCTCCGGACTCAATGTCGGAATCCTCACGACGTGCCTCCCCGTCGCTGGGGACATTGTCATCCACGGGCTCCACAAAAGCCGGGCCCACACATAGTACCCGGCGTTTCGCCAAAGGGGCACGAAGTCGAGCTGCCACAGCTCATCCTCCGTTGCCGGTCTCCCATGCGTAGCTGGAGCATCTCCATCCTGAACATGCGGGCCATATATTGATCATCCCGAGCATGTCGTCGGCTAGTGTGAGAACTCTGCCCGTGAGTGTGCCTGTGTGCCTTAGTCTTAGTGACATCTATGGCACGCCTCTCCATCTATGGGATATAATCTAAGGGCCTTCTTCCTCTACCTCCAAGTCCCTCAGGAACGTGGTCAGCAACCCGCCAAACCCGTACCGTGCCCTGATGCAACCGGGTTTCTCTTTCATGGCGGATATGATCACCGGCCTACATTTATCTCCAGCCTCCTTTCATCGTGGCATACACCAGGCATACGCGATCCCGGGTGACATCCGTCATGTGCACCCCGGAATCAAACAGAGCAAATAATTTTCGCCAGATCCTGGCTTCCCTGTTCATCTGTGAGTAGGGCAGTGGTTCGATGGTAGCCCTCTCCTTATGCTCCGCTCCAAATGCGTCAGTCGACCGGGCTCCACACAATGTGCGTTCCGATATCCGCATACGGTGGAGTGATATTCATTATGTCGCGAGTACGTGGGCATCAGTGTTTTGTGCCCCCAGTATGGCATTTAAGTGATGAGGCTCAAGTGTGACAATCTGGCCCCTTATCTTGATGGTGTGACTACGGAGGTCGGGTTCCAATTTGCATAGAACTCCCGACCAAGTGCAGATTGCACTCCTTGGGCTCACAAAAATGAAGCTGCAACGGCAAAGGTCAATCCGGTGTACCATGCGGGGAACTCCTGTGCCAATGGGTCCCTTGCAATATGCCTCAGGGAAGCAATTTGTTCTCCTTGTGCTTCATGTACCACTTCTTCCCTTCCTGTCACCCATCGGGTTTGTGATGGCAAGTGCTGGCAGCGTGGAACCAAGCCGGGTGCTGCCGGGACTGCTGTTCCCAGTCTTAACCTCTATCTTCCGGCGCCGATGTAGATGCGCCCTTTACCTGTCTTGCTCGCTTGCCACACCCCGCCAAAGAAAGCAGACGCCTCCCAATGTCGGTCAATTTAAAATTAGCTACGACTAAGGTTAGCTAGGCTCGGCTACCCCACACTTAGTCTTCAGCCACAATTTCAGTATTACGGCAAGAACATATTTATTTCTAATTTACAAAAACAAGAAAACTAAAACAACTAAAACACAAACAATATTGCCTTGTGCATTCAGAGAATTGGCAAATTCATTGTACTACTCAGACTTCGTACAACTACCCCATATTACCGTCGCTCACAATTTTGTACATAGCACTTGGCAATGAAAAAAAAAGAAACACAACAACTATTTAACTATACAAACCTATGCCATCTACCCGTTTCTTGTATGCTACAATTCCACTCCCCAAAAATCCGTCGATCTTTTCGCATATTATATAGATAATACAACCAACTCATTTCACCCAACATATACAAAACCACAAGAAGTCACAATTTACAAGCTTTCCCATTTTCATGTTCAATTCCAAACCTCTAGCTACAATTTTTCACAAATTCGATCACATGTTTTTACGATTCATACCATCGCAAGGATATTACGAACATAAATTAACAATACTTGCATGAATTTAAGTTCAATTTCTAACTCTAGGCTAAGGTTTACCTATACCTCATGCTCCAGATTGAAACAAATTCCACTAGAATTGAGTTCGAGTTGATGAACATACTCTTTAAATTGAAGAACGGAAGAAAACTTGATGAAATTATGCACCTAGTCCGTGACACGTTGAGGAGAGGAGTTTTGGGAGGGTTATCGCGAGGGGATGAAAATCAGAGAAAATGAGGGGAATTGGGGTTAAAAGTGTGATTTTCGCGCGGTTACCCGGTGACCCTGTCACCCATCGCGAATAACACTTCAACGTGTCACGGAGGGCAACGCGGAGGTCCCCTCCTCCGTGACATGGAGCCATCGCGCAGGCATTCTGGAATATATAAAATTCCAGATTTTGCCTTCAACGCGTCACAGAGGGTAACGTGGAGCATCACTTCCGGGTGACACGGAGCCATCGCGAAGGCTCATCGCTTTGCCATTTAAAATTTTTTTTTTTTACTCCTCGTTTTTCTCCTTTGGTACTTTGCATTTTTTTTCCCGATCAACCTGAAATTATATCTTACAACAAGAAATCAGTTAGAATTCCAAGGTTTAAAACACAACACAACAACAAGAAAACATTCAATAACAAGAATTATATATATATATATATATTTTTTTTTTCTTTCTTTTATCTGTACAATTATAAAAACAACAATTCACGGGTTGCCTCCCGTGCAGCGCCTGGTTTACCGTCGCGGCTCGACGTCGTTTAAGCTCATTCTGGGCCCCTAGGTGACAAAGACGCCACCCACTCCGCCCTCACCCTTTGTCGTTTACCCTGCCAGGGGGTCGTCCCACCAACTCTTAGAGACTAACGCCTGAGCAACTTCAGCTTGCTCAAACACATTGATGACCGAGAGTTCCTCGTACACGGCCGGGAACTTGGTGGCCTTGTACACATCGAACACCTCCACCTTATCATGTGCCCGCATCGTGAGCTGCCCCCGCAACTACGTCTATCAGCGCTTTCCCGGTAGCCAAGAAAGGCCGTCCCAAAATAAATGGGACTTCAGCGTCTGGCTCAAAGTCCAAGATATTGTTCTTCCCCCTCTCATCACTTTGCCCTCTCCATTTCCTCGCTGCTCCCGACTCTGTTGAGGTGGTCTTCGGCTCCACCTCCTTCACTGCAAACCACTCGTGGTCACCGTATTTACCTGCTTGGGGTTGGGGTCTGTGTTTGGTTGAAAGTCCTCCTCTAGGCCTGGTGTTTTGGCTCCAGCAACTGCCCAAACTGGATACTCCAGCGCCTTGGTAGCTAACTGATTATTTTGACCCTCGGCTGCCAATTTAACATAGTCACCAAGAATTGAGCTTGGTTAGCTATCAACGTCTTGAACATCTCCTCAATGCTGGGTGATGGTGGTGGGAGGAGGGGCATTGTTGCTTCTATACTGTGACTGATAGTTCTGTGGCCTCCTTGGATTCCTCTCGCACCCCCGACTCGAACTCGTCTTGATGGTTGTTGCTACCCCAAGAGAAATTCGGGTGAACCTCCAGTTAGAATTGTAGTTGTTCCCATACTGTTGGTGATTGTTCCTTTGTGCATTACCGACAAAGTTCACCGAGCCAGGATTTGCTCCACAACACTCAGCTAAGTGTTCATTGCTTCCGCACACTTGCCACACCAAATCAAGCCGCACCGCATTTACCGGGGGCTTGAGATCGACTCAAGCTCATGTTGCCGAAGTGGGTGTTGAGTTGATTCTGCAAGGCAGCTATCTGTGCAGCGATAGCTGTAAACCCTCCACTTCCAAGACTCCAGCTGCTTTCCTTGCTCCTCCCCTTGAAGAGTCCGCATTCCACTCCGGATTTCCCTGAAATACGATTAAGCAAAGTATAAAGCTCCTCATAAGTCTTTTCTAATGCTTATCCCCCAGCTGCCGAATCCAGCAAGATTTTTGTGTAGGTTCCAAACTCTCAATAAAAGTGTGCACCAGCACATCATTGGATTGATGGTGATGAGGACAAATTCCGCAACAGCTGATTTGAATTTTCCCAAGCTTGATACAGATTCTCTCCTTCTTCTTTGTTTGAAACTTAGAATTTGACTTCTAAGTCTTGCTGTTTTACCGGAAGGAAAGAACCGGATCAAGAACTTCTTTGCAAGATCATCCCATGTGGTTATAGAGTTCTAGTGGCTCACCAACCACCTTGGCTTCTCCCAAAAGTGAAAATGGGAACAGGTAAGCCTGACATAGTCTGTTGACACTCCAGCGGGATGTAGTGTCACTTATCTCCAAAAAGGTTTGAAGATGTTGTTGTGGATCCTCTTCGTGAGGGAGACTCCGTGAACCGCCCGCTTGTGTGCAAAAGAATTGCACCATGTCTCCGTTTAAGCTCGAACCTCCCCCGCCGGCTCGTTTGCGAATGCTAGATGTGACATTACTAGCATGGGATTGCCACATCGCTTAACAGGCCTAGCTGCCATTTCGGCACTAATATCCCGCACAAGTGGTGGATCTGTGGGTTGCTCCGTGATTGTTTGTCTGAGCACCGCAGTTTTCTCCTAGAGCTTCTCTCCGTTGGCGATTGAATTGTCTTTCCGGCTCTAAGGATGGATCCACCAACTCTTGTCTCTTGCCAGTGTTCAACAGAATCTGTTATCCGCAAAATACGTGCCAAGACCAAGTTGTCAACAACACTTAAATACAGAAATAGCAAACCAACACTTTTACTAAAAATTATAATTTCACCAATTGCCAATCCTCGCAACGCCAAAACTTGATGAGCCCGCAAGTGTATGGGTTGTACAAGTAATACAGTGGCCCTTTTTAAGAACCGGAATGTCGAACCTACAGGACTGGACTGGTGGTAAAATCTCCAAGCAGTTAATTTACTGTAACTCTAAAATGAAGACAATGCTAAAGAAAAGTTTTTATATTTTGCGAACTATTTTTAGACTAAAGTAAAATAATTATACAAGTGAGTCTGAACTATGAATGTGAGCATGCCGAGGCTAAAACGAACATGTAAAGAAATTAATTATCGATATACATGATTTATCTTTTCTCCGATTGCTAGTCGAAACTTAGGCCTATGGATTAAAACTCGTATTTAACCCAACTTAAGAATCATGGACCTTCCACCTACATTGCGGATAAGAAGAAATTCATGTTCTAGCCATACAAAACCGATTCCACACTTGACTAATACGACTTTCGTGTATATTTCTATCCCGAAGGTAAATCGATTTCAATTTTTTTTCAAACTAAGAAAAGATCTAACTTTCTCCTATTAATTCACAACTTCAGTTTCGTGACCTCTCGGTGAAACCGGACTTTGGTTTACATTAACATTGGCCAGATATTAATGCAGTAAGAACAAGAATTAAATAGAACAACTATAGAAGAAAAGATGAAACAACCAGATAATCAACAATTACATTTCAATACAATGGTTCCTAACCTCAGCAAGAAAGAGAATTAGCCACTCATTTGTGGATTGAACATCGTTAAATGAGTGTAAATCATACAAACAATGAAAGAAAGAAGAAAGGATAGAGAAAACCCTAAGAATTTTCGTCCCCACTCGCCCGTAACCCACGTTCTTGCTCCACACCAAATTAATAATTAAAATGTAACCTAAGTGTTCTATTTATACTGGGGAGAATTTTTCCCGGAATAACAAGCAACGTGTCACGGAGGTGCATCGCGGAGCACTGCCGCTGTGACACAGTGCAAATGCGAAGGCTCTCTGCAATTTAGCCGTCCAGTAATTGTTCTCCTGAACGTGGCACGGCATGCAACACGAGGCGCATGCCCAAAGGTGCCACGGCAAACGCGGACCTTCACTGGAATGTTAAGATCCAGAAACACCTCAACATGCCACGGCTCGATCGCACCTCTGAAATTCTTAAATTATACCTGACAGAATGCATCCGCGATGGCAATGTCACTGCTCCATCAAGGAGCTCCTTATTTTTGCTTCTCCAAATGTTTTTCCTTGCTCGCTCCCGAGTCCATCTCCATTCCTCCCAACATGCAACTTAGCTCCTTAAAAAGTATGTTTTCCTGCAAAACACAATCATGTTGGTTAGCATGTACCTCACACTTCCCTACAATTTACATGAGAATGTACTAACATTGTTGGATAAACAAGGCAAAACGATGCATTTGAGTATCACTTGGGCATATAAATATGCCCCAGATTAAAAATCATGCATACTTGAAATAGACTTCATAAGTTAAAATCATAGATTCATACATGGGTAATTTGTAAACATTCAATTATGCTAGATATTTCATTATACTTGAAATCTTAAATCATAAACTTGATTTCATGAAACTTGCAGGCTAATTGGACATAATTTTCTAAAACTTGAAATCGTGAATTTATAATCACTATATATAAAATCTGGGTTTCATGAATCTTAAAACATGTTTTAAAACATGAAGGGAATTGACCCATAAACAAATCATAGAGAATTTCATGAAATTGGGCTAAAGCCCCATAAGATCATAAACTTGAATGAACTTAAAGCCCTGAACTTGAGGGGAAATTTAGCATGAGAGGAAAGAAAACTATCATTTATATTCCTACATACCTGAGTAAGCTGAATCTCAAATTGACTTGAAAGCCCAAGAGATTTGAAGAAAATTTGAAGAGTTCAAGCTTGATCTTCAAAGGGAATTTCTAAACTCTTGCATGCATGGGAGTTGAATGAATTAGAATAGGTTAAACTCCCTAAGAAACTTTTTAGAGCTTAAAACGATGTAGTTTAGGACTTAGGGGCTTAGAAATTATGAAAAGACTCTTACTGATTTCGCAGAAAAGTGACACTGTCAGTCCCAACGAGGGACTCGGGATGAATCGTGAGGTGGCCTGGTGGGTCATCCCCTCAATTCGCTACTACCAAGGGAATTTCCATACTCTTTCTTCAGCCATCCTAACAACGGCTCACTTGACGAGTTGTGAAGTGACACCACGACTTGTTCTTTCATTCATCCCGATCACTGGATTCCAAATATTGTTTTCCACCTTGCCCAACTAACATGTCAACCCACCCACTCGTGGGGAGTCACAATGACTCGTTACACCATCCGTCAGTATCCCTCGAAGATGACTCTTTTCCAGCTAGGCACCACTTCATGGGTCACGAATGATCCGTCAGTGACCTAACGAGTCTTCCTATGACTTGGTGCAAATATTTTTCTTGTTTTCTCCACTTCAACCCACGGGGCTAATCTAGGGACTTTCGGTATTACATTACGCTGCACGCTTTGTGCACCGAGTTGTTCTTTTTTTTAATTGTATTATCAAAAGTTCTTGCTTTATATTTTAAGTACAATTTTTATTTTTTAAAAATATGTAATTATTTATTAAAATATAAAATCTTAATCGCTTTTTTGAATTTTAAAATTCTTAATAATTTCTAATTTTATAAAAAAAAAAAAACCCCAAAATTTTGAAAATTTAAATTTTAAAATTAATTTTTAAAATTCGGAAATTTCAATATATTTTTATTCAGGTTTTTATCAGTTCAGTTTTAGAAAAAGTTAAGTATTATATATTTTTTAATACTTTAAATATTTAGTGTGTGTGTGTGTTTAATATACAATAAGAATATATAAGAACTCAAATATATATGTAAAACTATAAAAAATTAAATATAAATATAATACGAAAAATAAATTATTACCTTTTGTCAACTAACATATAGTCATTTGTGTGCCTTTATTCGCTTTATACCCTTTACTAATCCACCAATTACTTTCAAGACTTTTATTATCCCATGAGAATCATATAACCTTAAGTTATTAATAGACACAATTTTGTTCATGAAATCTTTTCAGATTCCATTGCTATATTATTTAAATAAGTTTTGCATAAGAGTCTTAATTTAATAATTTATAATTTTATAAAAAAATTAATTTATGAGATGAATAGATTACTTTACCCGAATAAATAAAACCCAGAATGTATGAGGATAAAAGATGTTCATTATAAATAATACAAAATCTAAATCACATAATATCGATATGACTCAATTAAAGGAGATAACATAGCATCAATATTGGACTCCAATTAAAGGAGACAATCTAAGTAAATTATTTTGTACAAACAACTTGAGCTGACATAGCAATTAATATTGTGTTTTTCAAATTCACAACATGAAGAAAATTTATAACATGGAAAGAAAGAAGAAGATAGATTTATACGAAAACAAACAAGGTTGAAGATTGAATCAAAGGTGTTGATGTAGAGCGATGAATTGTACTATGCAATTATAAACTTTTATAGAGGTGGAAGCAGAATTTATAAATAAAAATATTTTTAATTATGTGTTTATTTTTGTATTTTAATTAAATTACATGTTTTTTTTGTTTTTTTAATATTTTAAAAAATGCTACTTTATTTCTTAATAAATAAAAAAAACTTTAAATTATAACTCCCTACCATCAAAAAGGGGGAAAAAATAAAAACTTCCAAATCAAAATGGGAGAAAGTTTCGGTCCAAATAAAAAACCTTTTCATGCACTTTTGTTTTATTTTAATCTTTATTTGTTTTGCACTGTAAATAGAGTTGTGCCACAAGTAGAAATTTTAATATAATAAAATAAGATTAAAAAATTGTGACTATCAAAAGGAAAAAATTCGGTTAAATTTTTTTATATATATTTACACCACAAAATATTATTTCATAAATATAAAACTCAATACGATAAAAATAAAGTACAAAAACAATTACAAATAATAATTGTATAAAAATAGTAAATGACAATTTTAGCTATTGCGGTGTCTTTTAATGAAGGGCAAAGTTCAATCAACATTTTTATGGTCTTCACATTTTTAACATAATATAGATTATAAATACACCATATTGTGAATGTTTATCAAAATACATAGTTTTCTGACAAACTTGAAATCAAAACATGCAGCTTGTAAGTAGCTCAAGCAAGTACCAAAAGCCTTGCAATGCTTTCATGAAAGCCTTGCAATCAAGTAAGCAAATTTTCAGTAAGTATATTCAAGAAGCCTAAGTAGACATTTTGTTAGCAGCTTCTTAAAAGCCTAACAACAGCTTCTTTTTATTTTATAGATAAAAAGTCAATTCTCGTTTATTTGAATATTAGTTTAAAATTGAACAATATATCGAAGATTCTATCTTCCTCTCTCACCCACCCACCCACACATACACACACTTATAATTGGTGTATTTATATATTCTTATATTTGGTATATTTACTTTTATAATCTTTATTTTATAATATGTTATTAACGTGGAGACCCTACCACATATCGGAGCAAATACTTTTAAAAGTATTGATGCGGCCAAATTTTTTTTCTTAATTAATGAAAAACTTTTTAAACTTGAATTATTGCCTTGGATATATTGGAGAAAACTACCTATCTATGATGATTGATATTGAAATTCATCTTGATGCATAACTGACACACAACAAAGTTAAAAATCAAGTATCAAATCAAGATTTCGATGAAATAATTATATTCCTTTCGCCATCACCATAATGAGGATTTGAAATTAAAATATCCCAAGTTGTTAAAGATCATCTTATGTTATAAAAGAATTTGAAAGACAGAGATGACTAATTGAGGATGATCGCTTCTACAAGCACATATTAATTAGATCCATTTAACGCTATAAGATTTCAAATCTATCGGTGAGTATAATTTTTCATTGTTTAGGATTATTTTTCAGTTGAAATTCGGTGGTGAGAATATCACTGATCATGATATGTTGAAAAACTTTCACCACTTCGTCTTAAATGCGTCTCGCAACACCGAGATGGCGTTCAGAAAATTTTGAACTAATTTCATATCTTCCTGCAGTCGAACAAAAAGAATGAAATTAATGAAAATCATGAAATTCTCTCTATTAGTCTTAGTTCCTGTCCATGAGGTGAATGAGATGAACTTTCACCAAGCTAAGCATAAAGATTGTGTCCCTAATCATAGTCAGCCATGTTCACGATCGCGGATCAAAGGGAAGATCTCTAATCATAACAATCAACTTGCACCAAATAATATCCTTCACCACTAGCAGTGAAAAAGGAAGGATGAGAAGCATGAAGTGGTGCAGAAGAGAACCCAGAAGATAAAGATTGCTAATATGGAGGAAAGGGACATTGGGCATATGCATATGCATGTCGCAATGCTGGAGGTTATTCCTGTTGCTTTTTCAAGACTCGCTAAACAAGATAAAAACATTTATATTGACGCAATTGGTTATTTTGAAGATAATGTGGGCTTCATGCATTTGTATAAAGCTGATTTCTTTACACCTTAAAAGAAAAATAGATCATTTGATTGGTGATGAATTTATATAAACTTAAATATTTAAATATTTATTGTTCGTAGATATCCAATATAATCATGTTAATAAATAAAGTAGAAAATATTTTTAGTATTTGGACTATTTTTAAGTTAAATATGGCACTAGGCAGAGCCTAGGTGACTGTTTTTATTAAAATTTTGTAAAGATGAAACTAATTACATAAGGTTCAAAAATTGAAGATAGCTAAAATAATTTTTTTTTAAAAACCAATTCTAGATTAAGCTTTACATAGTGTGTTATATTTCTATCTATCTTGTATACCTTATTGTTCTGTGATATGGAATGCACTGATAACAAAGAACAATTCATAACCAGATTAACTGTTGATTGCCTTTAAAATGTTGCCTTCTTTTTTTTACTATCCTCTTGGTACCGAATCTGAAAGTTACATTGCACTTTATCTATGTTAATAAATGTCCTTTCTTGTTTAGATAATTATGTGAAATTTCTGAATTTTATCTGTCAAACCCTCAAAAGCAAGACTAGCAAGATAGTCAGCTACTGTATTTTTTCTTTGAAAATGTATTCTACCTGGACTTTACAAAATTTCATTAGTATTTTTATATCTTCCATCACTATTACTATGTGTCGTCAGATTTAATTTTCTCTTTCGAATGCCTCATTAATATTTAATCAGTTTTCAGTGTTAATTTTGTTATTCCTTGAGTCACACAATATCTACCTCTATATTTGTTGTATCTTGAATTATCTCTGCCTGGGTTGATAATGCTTAATACATCTCTACGTTTAAAGGAGGTGGCAATCGAGTCAAAAATAAAGATACCCAATAGATGCAAGGGGTCGTATCCCACAAGGAAGCAGGGAGAGATAATCCAAAATCATAAATTAATTCAGACTAGTATGCATCATTATTTAACGTGTGAAAAGTAAAATTGGGGAAAAAAAGTAAAACAATATTGAATTCAAATAGTAAAAGGAAGTTGGGCAATTGCTGCTGCCATTGATGAGAGGGAACTAGGATGTTATTAATGTGGTGTCAACTAGATTGGGATTTGATTGAAATGTCTTAACTCAATTATTCACATGTATAGAATTGATAACATTACACCATCTTATTTTTCAACTGATTGGTGGTATGGCTTTGGGTTTTCTCAAACCCCAAAGTCACAATCATAAATCAACCACAAAACTTGTGGAACGGTTAAGCTATCTCTAACATCAACTCCTTTAATGGAGTGGGAGATATAGGTCTTGACTATCTCTAGCTCAAGCCCACACACCTACACTCCAAATCCGCACTATTGATTCTTCACCAAAATCTCACTTCTCTCTCTCAAGCAAAAAGTAAGATAAGCAAGTTAAATCAATGCTTGCAACTATTAGTTTTTCAATTAAAACTTAGAGGAAACAATAGATCCCTTATAAATTAAATCTAAAAACTAATCAGCAGCACCCAACCAAGTTTAAACACCCATCATGCACACACTTTTAGCTATAATTTAGTTACTCATAAATGAGGAAAAAGAAATTATACCCATGAAATTTTTTTAACCATCGTCATATTGAATAACAAATTAAGCTTTCAAAATCTGCAACAATGGTGTATTGACCAATGAAATTGAAGAAGAATAAGAAGTAAAATGTACTCTACTCTCCTATCTCTCTCTACTTCTCTCTATAATATTCAATTCTATGATATGACTTGTTATATGAGAATTTACAATTGGGGTAAAAATTTGTATATTCTTCTTGCAATGAAATTTTTCAACGTTGCCATTGGAAGCTTCTCAGGTACATTTATGCCAGATTTAATGATTTTTCCCTTGCCAGCATCCGGGTAACTTGCGATTGATCTTGGGCAGAATTATATGCCGAAGTGATACTCAAATGCTTCATTTCGTCTTGTTTATCTATCGTTATTTGTGCATTCTCGTGTGATTTGTAGTTAAAATGTGAATTTATACTAACCAACATGATTAGTGTTATTTTGCAGGAAAATGTAATTTTAGAAAGCTAAGATGCATGTATCGTGAAAATCGAAAAAGGACTCGGAAGCGAGCAGTGAAAAGGTCAATGAAAAGTAGCAATAAAGGGGCTCCGCGATGGAGCCATTTCACGCTGCCATCGCGGGAGGCATTATGCCTGGATGAGTTAATTTGTCAAAGTTCCGGGCGTAGGTCCGCGTTGCCTCCGTGGCACGTTGGCATATTTACCTGAACATCGAATTCCAGTAAGGTTCGCGACGGCGCCGTGGAACGTTGGCAATGCCACGTGTTGCATGCCATGGCACGCCGAGGATTAAATGCTGAGGGACCAGATTCCAGAGGGTCCTACAGAATTCGTGTCACGGAGGCAAAGGTCTATGATGCACTCCATGACACGCGTTGCTTGTTATTCCGGGAAAAATTTCCACCTCAGTATAAATAGCACACTTAGGTTCATTTTTTTAATTATTCTAACTTGTTGAGCAAGGACGTAAGCAAAGGGCTGAGGGGACGAAAATCTTAGGGTTCTTCTCTATCTCTTTCTCCTTTATTTCAATTGTTTGTATGATTTATACTATTTGATGTTAATCCACAAATGAGTGGCTAAATTCACTTCTTGTTGAGGTTAAGAACAATTGTAGTGGAATGTAATTATTGATCATCTTGGTTTTTCATCTTTTTCTTCAATGGTTGTTCTATCTTTTCTTGTTCTTACTGCATTATTGTTTTGCCAATGTTAATATATATCTAAAAAGTCCGGTTTGTATCTCGAAAGAGAAAGAAATTGGAAAGTTGTGAATTGCAGGATATGATCTCTTCTTGGTTTGAGAAAATTGAGAATTGATTTACCTTCATAATAGAAATATATCCAAAGTCGTATTAGTCAATTACGGAATCGGTTTTGTATGGTTAGAACTTGAATTTCGTTAACTGCGTAAATATAGCTTGAAGGTTCAAGTGATTCTTAAGTTGGATTGAATACTCTGTGTTTAAACTGCCAGGCACAATTCTTGACTAGCAAACCGAAGGAAAGATTAACCGAATTGTATTGATAAATTACTTCCCTGCATGTTCGTTTTAGCCTCACCATGCTCATTACTATAGTTCAGACTCACTTTGTAACTTGTTTTAGATTGGGGTATAAATTAGGAAACCAACTCTCCAAATCTTCTTTAAATTGTTGTCCGCATTGTTAGAGTTAGAGCATTAACACTTAATTCGAATATTACCTTGGTTCAGTCCCTGTGGGATCGATACTTGGCCATTTGAGCCACTTACTACTTGTTCTTGACCACGTGCACTTGCGTGTAGGTTCGAAATAGACTGAACAGCTGCCGTTGTCGGACTGCAATTGGTAAAATTATTTTCTTAAGTGTTAGTTTACGATTTCTATATTAGTGCTGACAACTTGATCTTAGCCTATCTTTTGCCGATATTGAATTCTGTTGAACACTGGCAAGAGATAAGGAGCTGGTGGATTCATACTTAGAGTCGGAAAGACAATTCCATCGTCAAAGGAGAGAAATCAGAGGAGAGAAAGCTGCAATGTCGGGATGTACAATCCCGAGCAACCACAATCCACCACTTGTAAGGGCAGTGTTAGTGCCCAAGGAAATGGCAGTTAGGCCGGTTCGCGGGCGGCAATACCACATGCTAAAACATTACATCAAGCATTCGCAAACCCGAGCCAGGAGGAGGCTTCGAGCCGAAACAAAATATGGTGAAATTGCTGCACACCAGCGGGCACCACAGGTCTCCTCACGAGGATCCACAACAACATCTCCAAACTTTTTGGAGATAAGTCACACTTACATCCTCGCTGGAGTATCATCCGATTACCTCAGGCTTACATATTGTTCCCATTTTCAATTTTGGGAGAAGCAAAGAGGTGGTTAAAAGCTAAGCCACCTAATTCCATCACCACTTGGGATGATCTTGCAAGAAAATTTTTGATACGGTTCTTTCTATCCGGTAAAACAGCAAGACTTAGAAGTCAGATTCCAAGTTTTAAACAAACAGAGGGGGAGAATCTCAGATTGCCAGGGAAAGATTCAAATCTATGTTGAGGGATTGTCCTCATCATCACCAATCCAATGATGTGCTGATGCATACTTTCATAGAGGGTTTGGAACCCCACACAAAAAATTTTGCTAGACTCAAAGAAGCCTGGGGGACAAGAATTAGAAAAGACTTATGAGGAGCTGTATACTTTGTTGAACCGTATTTCGCAGGGAAAATCCAGAGTGGAATGCGGACTCTTCAAGAGGAGGAACAAGGAAAGCAGCAGGAGTCTTGGAAGTGGATGGTTTTATAGATATCGCCGTACGTATAGTCAAGCTTTACGTAATCAACTCAACACCCACTTTAGCACATAGAGCTTGAATCAGTCTCAAGCACCCGTGAATGCAGTGCACAGATTTGGTGTGAATGTGTGGAGTAATTGGAACACTCAGCTGAGTGTTGTGGAGCAAATCCTAATTCGGTGAACTTTGTTGGTAATGTACAGAGGAATAATCACCAATGTATGGCAACAACTACAATTTAACCGGAGGAATCATCCGAATTTCTCTTGGGGTAGCAACAACCATCAAGGGTAGAGTTCGAGTCAGGGGGCGCAGAGAAATCAAGGAGGGCAGCAAAACTATCAGTCTCATTACAGAAGCAAATAATGCACCTCCTCCACCACCATCACCCAGCATTCGTGAAATGTTCAAAACGATGATAGCTAACCAAGCTTCAATTGGCAAAAATGACCTGCGTGAAATTGGCAGCCGATGTAAAGAACAATCAGTTAGCTACAAAGGCGCTGGAGTACCAGTTTGGGCAACTAGCTGGAGCTCAAAACACCAGGCCGAGAGGAGGACTACCTGAGACACCGACCCGAACCCTAAGCAAGTAAATGCAGTGACCACAAGGAGTGGTTTACAACTCAAGGAAGTGGAACCAGAAAGACCACCTCAGCAGTCGGGAGCAGTGGAGAAGGAGAGGGAACACAATGATGAGAGGGGGAAGAAGAAGGCTGCTGAACCAGAAAGACCACTCACCCCGCCTCAAAGATTAAAGAAACACAAGGAGGAAGCGTGTTTCTAAAAGATCATGGAGGTGCTTAAAACAAGTACACATTAATCTACTCCTTGCTGATGTTTTGCAGTGAGTGCCGAAGTATGCAAAATATATCAAGGACATCGTGGCGAACAAAAGCAGGTTGACGGAGCATGCTACGGTGGCGCTTATGGAGGAGTGCACTTCGGATACAAAATAGCTTGCCCACAAAGCTCAAGACTCGAGCTTTACACCAAATTACAATTGGGAAAAGTATCCAAGCTCGCGGATTGCTATTTGGGAAAGTGAGCATTGAATTGATGCTGACATCGGTATTCAAGAAGTTGGGGCTAGGCAGTCCTAGACCAACTACTGTAATCTTGCAGCTGGCGGATCGTTCTTTGGCCACCAGATGGCATTGTGGAGGACGGCTGGTGCAAGTGGGCTCTTATCTCCCAGAGATTTTGTTGTGCTGATTTGAGCTGATGCGAAGTCCCATTTATTTTGGGACGTCCTTTCTTGGCAACCGGGAAAGACGGATGTAGCTACAGGGCAATCAACTGCGTGGGCGCAGGACAAGAATGAGGTATTTGATGTATATAAGGCCATGAAGCCACATACATGAGGAGCTTTCAAGAATCAAAGGTGCTTGATCGAGCAGGAATCTGCCAGATTGTTGAATCTCAAGATCCATTGGAAAGAGCATTGATGAGCTCTGATCATTTCGGAGATAGAGATGCTTATGAGATGGTACAAATGCTGAATGAACCACAAAGGTATCCCAGCAGTACTTTCAGCCTCTAATGAGGTCCCTAGAACCACGTCGAAACCATCTATTGAGGAAGCACCAAAGATGGAATTGGAGCACTGCTCCATTTAAAATATGTCTTTTTGGGGGAAGATGATACTTTGCCAGTCATCATCTCAGCAGAATTGACGGAGGCACAGGAAAAGGAAGCATTGGTGGTCCTCAAAGAGAAGGAAGAAAGCAATGGGCCGGTAGATGTCGATATTCACAATAATCCAAATTCTTGCACAATAATGCACTTTCATGGAGTACAGGAGCAGTTAACCATTCAGCCTCAGCGAAGGTTGAATCCGGCGATGAAGGATGTGGTTAGGAAAGAAATAATTAAGTGGCTTGATGCAGGTGTGGTCTATCCTATTTCGGACAATGAATGGGTCGCCCGGGTCAAGGCCCCAAAAGAAGGGAGGGATGACCATGGTCACCAATGAAAAAATGAGCTAATCCTACACGAACTGTCGCAGGCTGGCGGATTTGCATGGACTATAGAAAGCTTAATGAAGCCAATAAGGAAAGATCACTATCCTATCCCGTTCATTGATCGTATTGGATGATTGGTTGGACAAGAATATTATTGTTTCCTTTGATGGGTACTGCCATAACCAAATAGCCATAGCACTGGAGGATCAGGAGAAGACTACTTTCACATGTCCTTATGGGACATACGCTTTTTAGGCGGATGCCATTTGGTTTAAGCAATGCACCCGCCACATTCCAGAGATGCATGATAGCACCTTCACGACATGGTGGAGGATTGCCGCAGGTATTTATGGATGATTTCTCTGTTTTTGGTAATTCGTTTGCTACTTGTTTGCAGAATCTTGACAAGGTGCTAGCTCCTGTGAAGAATCCAACCTTGTACTCAACTGGGAGAAATGTCATTTCTTAGTCAAGGAGGGTATCGTCCTTGGCCATAAAGTGTCTTGCAAGGTTGAGAGATCGATCGTGCTAAGATCGAAGTTATTGAGAAGCTACCACCACCTGTGTCAGTGAAGGGTGTTCGCAGTTTTCTCGAGCATGCAAGGTTCTACAGACGGTTCATCAAAAACTTCCTCCAAAATTTCTAGACCATTATGCAGATTGCTAGAAAAAGAGGTGAAGTTCGAGTTTGATGATGAATGTGTCAAAGCATTCGAGGAGTTGAAGCGTAGATTACAGAAGCACCCCATCCTTATTTCTCCGGATTGGGAACAACCATTTGAACTGATGTGTGATGCAAGCGATGTGGCTGTGGGAGCTGTATTGGGGCAGCAGAGGAATAGAATCTTTCATTCTATTCATTATGCAAGCAAAACACTCAACACTCCGCCCAAAGTAATTATATGAAATACAGAAAAGGAGATGCTAGGCTATTGGTGTTTGCATTTGATAAATTCAGGTCCTATTTGGTGGGTTCGCGAGTAGTGGTGTATACCAATCATGCAGCGATTCGGTATCTATTTAACAAGAAGGATGCAAAGCCCAGGTTGATCAGATGGATCTTGTTACAAAAGAGTTCGGACCTAGAAATTAAGGATGTAAAGGAGCGAGAATCAAGTGGCAGATCACCTATCGCGATTTGAAAGCCGATCGCATGTGAAGGAAGGTGACAAATATCAAAGAGGAGTTCCCCGGATGAGCAACTCTTGGCAATAGGGGAAGTTGAGATCCCCCGGTATGCATAGTGAACTTGCTAGTGAGTGGAGTCTATCCACCGGAGGCTACGGCTCAGCAGAGAAAAAGTTGAGGCATGATTGCCGGTATTTTATTTGGGATGAGCCATACTTGTTTAAATAGGGACCGGATCAGGTTATGAGAAGATGCATCCCGGAGAGCTAGATTACAGAGGTTTTGAGGGAGTTTTCACCTTCATTGTATGGAGGGCACCACGGAGGCGAGCGTGACAGCGCACAAGGTGCTAAGCCAGGTTACTTTTGGCCTACACTATTCAAAGACTCTATGCATATGTCAAAATGTATGATAGATGTCAACGTACATGAACAATTGGTAGGAGGCAAGAGATGCCGCTGCAGAATGTACTAGAAGTGTAGACCTTTGATGTATGGGGCATAGATTTCATGGGCATGTTCCCACCGTCATTTGCAATCGTTACATCTTGGGTGGCCATGATTATGTATCAAAGTGGGTTGAAGCAATAGCTTCGCCCCTTGAATGACAACAAGGTGGTAACAAAATTTGTGAAAAAACACATTTTCACCAGGTTCGGGACACCCCGAGCCATTATCAGTGATAGGGCTCATTTTGTCGATGCAAGTTTCAAGAAGCCGCTAGCTATATGGAGTGCGCCACAAGGTGGCAACAACATATCATCCCCAAACTAGTGGGCAAGTGGAGGTGTGCTCGAATGCAGAGAAGTGAAGCAGATTCTCCAGAAAATAGTGAATGCACAACGTAGTGATTGGTCAAGCAAATCTCGACGATGCGTTGTGGGCGTCGTAACTGCTTACAAGATGTCGATTGGAACCTCTCCATACCGATTGGTCTATGGAAAAGTGTGTCATCTCGCCGGTGGAGCTAGAGCACCGAGCTTTCCGGGCCGTGGAGGAAATTGAATATGGACTTAGAGCTAGCGGGAAAGAAGAAGAGGCCGATGCAACTCAGCGAACTCGAGGAGTTTCGTTGGCATGCTTATGAGAGTGCAAAGTACTACAAAGAGAAAACCAAGAGGTGGGCACGATAAGCATGTGGTGCATCGTATTTTTGGAGCCGTGGCAGAAAAGTGTTCCTCTTCAATTCAAGATTGAAGCTGTTTCAGGGAAGTTGGGTGGTCCAAATGGTCAGGGTTGTTTGAGGTAGTGAGAAATGACCCCGCACGGGGCAGTAGAGTTGTGGCAAGAAGATCGAAGTGCCAATGTGCTCTTAGTCAATGGGCGCGGGTGTAAGCATTACCGGGTGAGGACGGTAGTCGAGAGAAGACGTCCGTCACTCTAAAGGATGACTAAGCTTCAATGACGTCGAGCCGCGATGGTAAACCAGGCGCTGCACGGGAGGCAACCCTTGAAATTGTTGTAATAGATAAGTAGAATTAGTTAGAGAAAAAAAATTATAAAAATGTAAAAAACAAACAAAAAATTGTGTTTGTGTTTGAAACCTGAATTCTAACCAATTTCTTGTTGTGAGATGAATTTCAGGTTGAATGAGGGCAAAAATGCAAAGGATCGCAAAGGAAAATCGAGGTGAGAAAATAAAAAGTAGCAAAACAGTGAGCCTACGCGATGGCTCCGTGCCACGGAGGAGGCCCCGCGTTACCCTCCGTGACACGTTGGAGGTGAATTCTGAAATTTTAAAATTTCAGAACACCTACGCGATGGCTCCGGGTGTCACGAAGGGGGTGCTCCGCGTTACCTCCGTGACACATTGAGTGCTATTAGCGTCGGGTCATTACCGGTCACCGGTAACCCGCGAGAAAAACCCTCCTTTTAACCCGAAATCCCCTCATTTTCCCCATTTCCCACTCTCCTCCGTGACAAACACCCAAAAATCCCCCCTCCCCCAACGTGACACGGACCTAGGATCAAAGTTTCTTCAACTTTTCTTCGATATCATCAAATCAAAGGTATGTTCTGAACTTAACCAATTTTTGCCCAAATTTTCGATTTTGAGCATGTGAGGTGAGTAAACCTTTCCCTAAGTGTAAATTGAGCTTGAATTCATTTAAGTTATTGTTGATTGATGTTCATAGTATCGTTGTGATTATATGAACCCGATAAATACATGTTTGATTGAATTTTTGCGAATTTGGTAGCTAGGGTTGGTATGTGAATAGGAAGAAGCTAAATTGGGTTGAAATGTGAAATATTTCAAGTTGTGCATGTTGGGGTGATGTGATTTATGTTGAATATGCTAAATAAACAAGGGATTTTCGGGAAAATGAAATTGGTGAATTGCATAGGTTTTTATTGTTGAAATTTTTTTTTAGCTAAGTGCTATGTGATGAAATGGAATCGATGGTGATATTGTGAGTAGTTGTACGAAGTCTGCGTAGTACATAGTAATTCTATTCCATCGACTATCTGAATGCACGAGGCATGCTGATTTATAAAATTTGAAAAGTAGGATTGTCTTGCCGAATTGGTTTAACCAGGCTAAAGACTAAGTGTGGGGGTGGCCTAATCCCTACCCAACCTTAGTCTAAGGCTATTTTGACTTGAATAACATTGGGACTGCCTGCTTGATTTGACAGGAACGATGTCGAGCAGGCAAGACAAAGGGAAAGGGCGCATCACATCGGGCGCCGGGAGAAAAAGGATTAGACTGGGAACAGCAGTCCCAGAAGCACCAGCGGTTCTGCGCGGCCAACGCCGCTGGGTCATTTTAGAACCCAATGGGTGACTCGACGAAGGGAAGAAATGGTATGCCAAACATAAGGAGAACAAATACTTCCTGAGGAGCACATTGCAAGGGAGCCGTTGGCACAGGAATTCCCCAGAATCGTACACCGGATTGACATTGCTGGGATGAACTTCATCTTTGAAGAGCCCAAGGAGTGCAATCTTCAGTTGATTCAGGAGTTCTAATGCCAACTGAACCCGACACTCCGCAGTCACACTGTCAAGATAAGGGGGCAGGTTGTCACCTTGAGCCCGCATCACCTTAATGCCATATATAAAGGGACACAGACACCCATGTACTCCGGCAGTTGAACATAACTCCACCTCAAGTGCGATATCAGACGCACTCGTGTGGAGCCCGTTCGACAACGCGGTGAGCAGCATAAGGAGAGGGGCTACCATCGACACCGCCCTACTCTCAAATGAACAAGGAAGCCAGGATTTGGCTCAAAATTGTTTGTTCCTGCCTGATCTCGGGGTGCACATGACAGATGTCACCCGGGATCGTGTGTGCTGGTTTATGCCCCGATGAAAGGGCTGGAGATTAATGTTGGGGCGGTGACTATCTCCGCCATGAAGAGAGCCCGATTGCATCAGGGGCACAGGTACGGGTTTGGTGGCTTGCTGACCACGTTCCTGAGGGGCCTTGATATCGAGGAAGAGGCCCTGGACTATATCCCGCAGATGGATAGGCGTGCCTTAGACGTCACTAAAACCAAGGCACCCGACACCACTCACGGGCCGTCACACTAGCCGAGCGACATGCTCAGATGATCAGTATATGACCCTGTATGTTCGGGATAGCAGATGCTACAGTTGCACATAGGCGGGAGGCCAGAACAGAAGCTGAGCCGGCAGCTCGACTTGACTACCCTTCGAAAATGCTCGGCTCTATGCCGAGTGGGGCCAAATTTTGTGGAGCTCCTCAGATAACGATGTCCCCATCGATGAGGAGACACGCCGTGAGGACTCAGATATTGAGTCGGATGAAGACGGCGGGGGCGATTCAGATATGGGGGACGAGGCAGCGGCACCTGACGAAGAAATTGAATACTTCATTGATCGTGTGGAAGTTTCACCACTCACTTTTGTGCTATGTTGAATTTTTGTGAACACTCTGGGACAGTGTTCAGTTTAAGTGGGGTAGGAGTAGTATGTTCTGGTTGTTTTGTTGTTGTTTATGTTCATGTCTTGTTGTTGTGCTCGTGGAAAAATTATGACCCTGTGATTTTGTATGTATACAGTATTGTAAATCAGTGTTGTAATGAATATGAAGTCATGTGTCAGGTTGAGTTGTTGTTAGCTGGTTGTGTAAATATTTTTGTTTCTATCGAAATTATTGATATTTTTAAAAAATTTCGTTGAATTATTTTTTATGATTGGGCTTCGGCATTATGTTTTCAGTGCTTTTATCGAGAATTAGTCCCATTGAACCGAAGTCGAATAGTGACCGCTCCCTATGATGGATGGATGACGACCATCTTATGGGAAATGTAGTCGATAGGAGCAGTTTTTTTCTTTCTTTATTTTTCTTTTTTGTTTTTTGTATCCCAATCATGTCGCTACTTGATGGTTCGAATTCTTGTTGCGTGTTGTACATGATATTTAGAATGCAAAGGTGATTCATATGAAAGCATGCAACCGTGTAAACATGTTGAGATACTCTAGGCCATAGAGTTCGATTCGGTGTGTGATTGAGGCTTAATGTTTGAATTCTTGTAATTAGCTGATTGAAGAGTCTGTGAATATGTCTTGAGTTGAGCATGTGCAATGAGTGTGTGGTAAGGTTTCATTATTCCATGCTATTGTGAAGTACATAGAACTTGTCTGAGTGTGTACGAAACGAAAATGAAGGATGTGTAGTGTAGGTAAGGATGGTATTTCTTTGATTTAACCGAAAGTTTTTCCATTATCATACCTACCTTGAATGTACATCCTAGTTAGCCCATTGAGCCTTTAGCCTATTTTTTTCTTTCGTCGAAAAGGTACAAATCGAGCTTGTAACCCCTTCTTTCATTATCCGTGAATTTGATCCAAAACCTTAAGCGCTCAAGAAAAAAATAATTTTCCCACAGTGTCTAGAGTGAAAAAGTGTGAAAAGAAAGGAAAGCTGAAGTGGTGAAAGTAAAGAAAGGTCAAAGGTGCACTGTCAATTTAAATAAAATAAAGATGTATAACTAATCTTTGTTATTAAGTCGAGTGTGCTTAAAGAAATGGGGACAAAAATAAAAGAAAGACTTCAAGAATGGGAGGATGAAGGAAGAAACAATGCCCATAATGTTAGTGGGATGTATTGAAAAGCGCTTAAGGATGCTGGTTGCTATTATTGGCTAGCCCAGTATTTACTAAGTTCCTTAGCTCACATTAAGCAACTTGTTAAGTCCTACGATCTTACATCAGCGCGCCCTTATATTAGTGGAGTAATGGTACACTCAGAGGCAAGCCTAAGGTTCATGACATGATGCATGTGAATTCTTTGGGAGAGCGAAACGTGCGTTCATATACCCTCAAGTGTAATGCTTTGGGCTCATATGATAGAAAAGGAGGAAAATTCTCTTGTGTTGTGAGGGCACATACTTGACGAGAGATTGAGATTTGTGTCGGATGTCTTGATCGCTTGATTTGCACAAGTTTTACAAGATCGAGAGTCGATTCTTGGAGTCTAGGAGGTCTTAATGGTGAATGTCATTGTCTTGATGAGACTATGCATGTTTTCTTGAGATTTGCTATTAAATAATCGGTATAACCGTAGCTTGAATTGTCGAAGCCAAAGTGGCTAAGTGCGTGGGGTGTCACTGTGCATGAGATGAGATTATCACCCATATGTTGCTTGGTGGTGGGGTAAGGATTCAAGCAGAATTATATGCCCAAGTGATACTCCAATGCCTACTTTCGCCTTGTTTATCTATCGTTATTTGTGCATTCTCATGATTTGTAGTTAAATGTGAATTTATACTAACCACCATGGTTAGTGTTGTTTTGCAGGAAAATGTCACATCTAGCATTCGCAAACCTGAGCCAGAGGGAGGTCTGAGCTTAAACAGGACATGGTGCAATTGCTGCACACCGGCGCTCACAGTCTCCCTCACGAGGATCCACAACAACATCTCCAAAAATTTTTGGAGATAAGTGATATCTATATCCCCGCTGAGTGTCATCAGATTATGTCAGGCTTACATTGTTCCCATTTTCACTTTTGGGAGAAGCTAAAAGGTGGTTGAAAGTTGAGCCACCTAATTCCATCACCACGTGGGATGATCTTGCAAAGAAATTCTTGATACGGTTCTTTCCATCCGGTAAAACAGCAAGACTTAGAAGTCAAATTCTAAGTTTTAAACAAAGAGATTGAGGGAGACTCTATATCAAGCTTGGGAGAGATTCAAATCGGGAGCGTTGCGGGATTGTCTCATCACCACCAATCCAATTATGTGCTGGTGCACAATTTCTCATAGAGGGTTTGGAACCCCACACAAAAATTTTGCAGGACTCAGCAGCTGGGACAAGCATTAGAAAGACTTATGAGGAGCGTATACTTTGCTGAATCGTATTTCGCAGGGAAATCCGGAGTGGAATGCGGACTCTTCAAGAGAAAGAACAAGGAAAGCAGCGGGAGTCTTAGAAGTGGATGGTTTTACAGCTATCGCTGCACAGATAGCTGCGTTGCAGATCAGCTCAACACCCACTTCGCAATATGAGCTTGAATCGCCCAAGCAATTCGTTGAATGAAAACAGACGGGTGAATGTGTGGGAGCAATGAACACTCAGCTGAGTGTTGTGGAGCAACTTCTACCTGCGAACTTTGTTGGTAATGTACAGAGGAATAATCACCAACAGTATGGCAACAACTACAATTCTAACCTGAGGAATCATCCGAATTTCTCTTGGGGTAGCAACAACCATCAAGGGCAGAGTTCCTCGAGTCAGGGGGCACAAAAAAATCAAGGAGGTAGCAGAACCATCAGTCGCAGTACCGAAACAACAATGCACTCCTCCACCACCATCACCACCAAAGATTGAGGAGATGTTCAAAACTATGATAGCTAACCAAGCTCAATTGCATGCTGACTATGTGAAATTGGCAGCCGATGTAAAGAACAATCAGTTAGCTACAAAGGCGCTGGAGTACCACTTTGGGCAATTTGCTGGAGCTCAGAACACCAGGCCTAGAGGAGGACTTCCGGAGTGACACTTATCCCAACCCCTAAGTGAATGCAAGGACTACAAGGAGTGGTTTACGTTTCAAAGAGGTGGAAACCGTAAAGACCACCTCAACAGTCGGGAGCAACAGAAAATGAGAGGGAGCACAGTGATGAGAGGGGGAAGAAGAAGGATGCTGAACCAGAAAGACCACCACCCCCGTTCCTCAAAGATTAAAGAAACACAAGGAGGAAGCGTGTTTCAAAAAGTTCATGGAGGTGCTTAAACAGATACACATTAATTTACCTCTTGTTGATGTTTTGCAGGGAGTGCCGAAGTATGCGAAGTATATCAAGGACATCGTGGAGAACAAAAGCAGGTTGACTGAGTACGCTACGGTGGCACTTACCGAGGAGTGCACTGCCCCGGATAAAAATAGGGCTGCCCACAAAGCTCAAGGACCTGGGAGCTTTACAATTCAAATTACAATTGGGCAGAGTATCCGAGCTCGCGGATTGCAGGGATTTGAGAGCGAGCATTAACTTGATGCCGACATCGGTATTCAAGAAGTTGGGCTGGGAGTCCTAGACCAACAACAGTGATCTTGCAACTAGCCAAATATTCCTTGGCCGCACCATGGCATTGTGGAGGACGTGTTATGCAAGTGGGCTCCCCTTTATCTTCCCGATAGACTTCGTTGTGTTGACTTTCGAGCCAGGACGGAAGTCCCACGGCTTGGGACGTCCTTTCTTGGCGACCGGGAAAGCGCTAATTGATGTAGCTGCAGGGCAGCTAACCATGCGGAGCGCATGAGACAAGGTGGAGGTGTTTGATGTGTACAAGGCCACAAAGCCTCCGGCCGTGTACGAGGGAACTCTTGGTGATCAACGTGTTTGATCGAGCTGGATATTGATCAGAGCGTTGAGTCACGGGAGTCATTGGGGAAACCACCGTAGTGTAAGCATGACACGGGTGAGGATGGTAGTCGTGAGAAAACGTCCGTCACCCTAAGGGCTGAATGAGCGTAAAGGACGCGAGCCGCGACGGTAAACCGTACGCCGCACGGGAGGCAACCTCAGAAATTGTTGTATTTGATTGTACAGTTAGTTAATTAAAAGAAAAAGAGAAAAAACATAAAAAATGTAAATATAAAAATATTGTGTTGTGTTTAAAACCTTGGGATTCTAACCAATTTCTTGTTGTAAGATAATTTTAGGTTGATCGAGGGCAAAAATACAAAAAATTGCAAAGGAAAAATCAGGTAAGAAAAAATAAAAAGTGGCAAAATAGTGAGCCTACGCGATGGCTCCGTGTCACGGAGGGGGTCCTCCACGGAGAGCTCCATGTTCCCTCCGTGACACGTTGAGTGTTACTTTTGCGTCGGGTCACACCTGGTCACGGTGACCCGCGCGAAAATCCCACCTTTAACCCCGATTTTGCCTCATTTTCCCCATTCCTTCTCCCCTCCACGACAAACATCCCAAAATCCTTCCTTTCTCAATAATGTGACACACCTAGGCACACACATTTTCTTCAAGTTTTCTTCAATTTTATCGAATCACGGTATGTTCTTCAACTCTATCTCAATTCTTGTCGAATTTTTCGATTTTGAACATGTGATGTGAGTAAACCTTTCCCTAAGTAGAAATTGAGCTTAAATTCATTTAAGTTATTGTTGATTGATGTTCGTAAGATCATTGTGATTATATGAACGCGATATATACATGCTTGCCCGAATTTTTGTGAAATTGTAGCTAGGGTTTGAATTTGAATATAAAGAAGGAAAAATTGAGTTGAAATGTGAAATTCTTGTTAGGTTGTACATGTTGGGTGAGTTGACTTGTGTTGTGCTTAACGTTAATATGCCAAAGGAGCGATGGATTTTCGGGGTAATGAAATTGTGATATGCATGAAATTGGTGAATTGTATAGGTTTGTGTTGATAGAAATTTTGCCAAGTGCTATGTGATGAAATGTTATCGAAGGTAATGTTGTGGATACAATGAAGTCCGAAAGTAGTACATAGAATTTATACCGTCGAATTCCTTCGAATGCACGAGGCATTTCTTGTTGTTGTGTTTTTTCTTTTTTTTTGTGTGTAAATTGGAAAATGAGTACGATCTTGCCGTAATGCTGTAATTGTGGCTAAAGCTAAGTGTGGGTGGCTCATCTTAACCCAACCTTAGTCGAACTAACTTTAATTTGACTGACATTGGGACTGTTTGCTTGATTTGACGGGAACAATGGCAAGCAGGGCAAGACAAAGGAAGGGCGCATCTACATCGGGCGCCGGAAGAAAGGATCAGACTGGGAGCGGAGCAGTCCCAGCAGCACCAGCGGCTCCGCGCGGCCAACGCTGCCAATACGGAACCCGATGGGTGACAAGAAAGGAAGAAGTGGTATACAAAGCATAAGAAGAACAAACAGTTTCCCCGAGAGCACATTGCAAGGGAGCCTTTGGCACAGGAGTTCCCCTCGAAATTGTCCACCGATTTGACACTGCTTTGGACTGAGCTTTCTCCATCTTTGAAGAGCCCAATGAGTGCAATCTGCACTTTAATTCGGGAGTTCTATGCAATTGGAACCCGACGCCCGCAATACACTCAAAATAAGGGGTCAAATTGTCACTCCTGAGCCCCATCACCTGAATGCCATCTTGGGGGCGCGGAACACAGACGCCCATGCACTTCGGCAGCTGAACATCACCCAACCATACGCAGATATCAGACTCCACCTTGTGTGGAGCCCAGACAAAGACGTTGGAGCAGGCATAAGGAGAGGGCTACCATCGACATTGCCCTACTTACGCATGAACAGTGGAAGCCGTGATCCGGCTGGAAAATTGTTTGTTTCGCCTGATTCCGGGGGTGCAATATGACAGATGTCACCCGGGACTGTGTATGCTTGGTGTATGGCCCAATGAAAGGCTTGAGGATCAATGTTGGGGCGGACTGCCATGAAGAGAGCCCGATTGCATCAAAGCAACAGGTATCGCTTGGTGGCTTTTGCTGGACTCACGTTTTCACTATGGGGCCTGGATGTTGAGGAAGAGGCCCTGGATTCATCCTGGTGATGGATAGGCGTGCCGTGGATGTCACAAAGACCAAGGCACCCGACACCACCACGGGCCAGTTCTTACACTAGCCGAAAGTCATGCTCGGGATGATCAAGACATGGCCCGCATGTTCGGGATGCAGATGTTTTAGCTGCATGGCGGGAGGCCGGGTATCAGAGGATGAGCTGTGGCAGCTCGACTTAGACTACCCCTTCGGTAGAAAACTCTAGGCTCTATGTCGCGGGGCTCACTTTTATGGAGCCTCAGGGATGACGACGTACCCACCGATGAGGGAGACACGCTCGTGAGGACTCCTAAGGTGGAGTCGGAGGAGGACAACGGGAGAGATTCAGACATGGGAGACGAGGAAGGGCACCTGACGAAGAAGTTGAATACTTCGATTGATCGTGGAGTTTCACCAACCACTTGTGTGCTATGTTGAATTTATGAACACCGGGGACAATGTTTGTTCGGTTTTAAGTGTGGGGTGGGAGTAGTTAGGTGCTGGTTTTTGTCTTGTTTTGCTGATATTCATGTTCTGTTGTTGTGCTTGAAAAAATTGTGACCTGTAATTTTTGTGTGTATATTGTTTTGTATTGTAATTAATGTGAAGTCAGTTGTGTGTCAGTTGAATGTTGTTAGCTGGTTTTAAATATTTTTTAATCGAAATCATCGATATTTTTAAAATTTTTTCGTTAAATTATTTTTATGATCAGGTTTCTCGGCGTTTGTATTCGGTTCTTTTACCGAGATTAGTCCCATTGAACTCGGGGTCAACACTGACCCGCCTCCCTATGATGGATGGATGACGACCGTCTTAAGGAATGTGGTCGATAGGGAGTAGATTTCTTTAGTTTATTTTTTTGTTTGTTGTATCCCCAAGCGTGTTGCTACTTTATGGTTGCGAAATTGCTATGTTGTACATGATATTGAGAATGCAAAGGTGATTCGTATGAAAGCATGCAACTTTGTAAATATGTTGAGATACCTAGTCCATAGAGTTCGATTCGGTGTGATTAAGGCTTAATGTTTGAATTCTTGTAATTAGCTGATTGAAGAGACTGTGAATATGTCTTGAGTTGAGCATGTGCAATGAGTGTCTAGTGAGGTTTCCTGATTATTCCATGCTATTGGGGATTGCTTAGAACTTGCCTCGGTGTGTACGAAACGAAATGAAGGAAGTGTAGTGTAGGAAAGGATGTAGGCGTTTCTTTTGTTTTAACCGGAAGTTATTTTCTTTTCATAATTACCTCGAATGTCAATCCTAGTTAGCCCATTGAGCCTTTAGCCTATATTTTTTCTTTTCATTTAAAAGGTGTAAACCGAGCTAACCCTTCTTTTCATTATCCGTAAATTTGATCCAAACTTATAAGGCTCAAGAAAAATAATTTTCCAGTGTCATGGAGGAGAATTGGTGAAAAGAAAAGAAAAAGCAAAGTGATGAAAGTAAAGAAAAGATCAAAGGTGCACTTGCCGGATTTAAAGAAAATAAAGATGCATAACTAATCTTTATTGTTAAGTCGGGTGTGCTTAAAGAAATAGGAACCAAAAAAATAAAGAAAGACTTCAAGAATGGAAGGATGAAGGAAGAAACAATGCCCATAATGTTGATGGGATGTATTGGAAAAGCGCTTAAGGATGCATAGCTATATTATTGGTTAGGCCTAGTATTTACTAGTTCCTCGTAGTTTACATTACAATCCGTTAAGTCCTTACGTGATCCTACATCACGCGTCCTTTTATTAGTGGAGTAATACACTAGAGGCAAGCCTATGGTTCATAAATATAATGCATGTGAATTCTTTTGGGAGAGAGAGCGAAATCGTGTTCATATGCCCCTGCATGTAATGTTTAGAGTTCATGTGATTGAAAAGGGGGAAATTTTCTTGTGTTGTGAGGGCACATGCTTGATGAGAGATTGAATTTCGTGTCGGATATCTTGATCAGCTAATTTGCATGAGTTTGCCGATATCGAGAGTCGATTCTTGAGTCTAGAGGTCTTGATGTGTTGGAATGTCATTGTATTGATGAGACTATGGATGTTTTCTGATGATTTGCTGTATTAAATAATCGTGTATAACCGTAGCTCGGATTGCTGAGCCAAAGTAGCCATGATTGGGTGTCAATTGCATGAGGTGTGTAAGATTATTGTTCGAGGACGAACAAGAGTTTAAGTGTTGGGTAAGTGATCTGGGCAGATTTATATGCCCAAGTGATACTCAAATGCGTCATTTCGTCTTGTTTATCTATCGATGTTTGTACATTCTCATGTAATTGTAGTTAAAATGTGAATTTATACTAACCAACATGATTAGCGTTGTTTAGCAGGAAAATATAATTTTAAGTGAAGCTATGATGCATACAGAGAAATCGGGAATGGACTCGGAAGCGAGCAAGGAAAAGGCCAAGGATAGCATGACTTAAAGGGGCTCCTCGATGGAGCCATGTCACGCTGCCATCGCGGATGCATTTTGCCCCGGATGACAAAAGTTGGCCAATTTCCAGATAAGGTCCGCGTTGCCTCCGTGGCACGTTGGACCCAATTACCTGGAACATGGAAATTCCAGTGAAGGTGTTGGAGCCGTGGCACGTTGGTTGCCACTGCTGTAACAATGTGCCACGTTGGGCTTAAATACCTGACGACCAAATTCTAGTAAGGGTCCATAAGGTTGAGCGTGTCACAGCGGCAGTGCTCCGCGATGCACTCCGTGACACGTTGCTTGTTATTCCGGGAAAAAATTTCACCAGTATAAATAGAACACTTAGGTTCATTTTTAATTATTCTGACTTGGTGAGCAAGAACGTGGGTTACAAAACTGAGGGGACGAAGTAGGGTTTTTCTCTATCTCTTTCTCCTTTCTTTCAATTGTTTGTAGAATTTATGATCACGGCAAAAATAGCATGCCCGTGATACGCTTTATAACTTAAAATAGTCGTGTTGTCTAGTTATTTATACATTTTCATGTGATTTTATATATAAATGTGAAAATATAAAAGCAACAAACAGATTAGCCTTGTTTTGTAGGTTTTGATGACTTTTGAGGAGCTAATCCATGAGTTGGTGAAGTAGAGGCTTGGAAACGTAATTAACATGCGAACGTCGGCAAAGAGGAGGCACAAACAGCCCACCTGCGCTGGCCGGGCAACGTGCCAAGGCAGGCAGGCTGCACACAACAGCCCACCGCTGTTGGCAACGCTCCACGGCAGGCAGGCTGCGCGATGATGGTGTCAACGCTGTCCAAGCAGCGTGCCACGCTGCCAACGCGGCAGGTGCTGCCGAGGCCAAATTTCGGGTGTTGTTCCAGTGAGCTTTCGGCGATGCCTCCGTGTCACAGCGGCAGTGCTCCGCGATACACTTCGTGACACGGATCCGCTCCACGACAGGCCAAATTAAGAACGTTATCCATTTACTATAAATAGGGACCCTTAGCTCCTAATTCCATTTTGGTCACGATTTATTCTGAAAAACTGCCTAGGAGTGAATGGAGAAGTGGGAGAACCTATCTAGGGATGGCAAACCCCTTCATCTACCAATCTCGTAAGTATGTAGTCTAGAGGATTAATAGTAGTGTAGAGAGTTTTACGAACATGAATGGCTAGAACCCTTCCTCTAGGGTTGAAGCCATGATTTATGATTGTGATTTTATGAAATTGTTTTTGAATTAAGTTATTGATTGTTATTTTCGTCTTGCATTCTGATTTGTTGGTTGTTTTATGATTGATCACCATGAAAGCATATTTGTTAGCTTGGGTGATAGCTTGAGAAGGCATTACCTAGGTCAGGACATGAGAATGTAAGGAGCATGTTTGTATCTCAGGAGAGATTTTGTGTCAGGATAGAAATATACCTAACACCGTACTTGGCTGACACACGGGGGTTATGAAAGACCAACTTGGGATGTCACATCACCACTCGAAGAAGTAGTTGTGAGGTCGAGTTGCGTTAAAATGGTTAGACGCATCGAAAGTCCTCACCGTTTCCCCGTAAACCACAACATAATTGATTGCCCGCGACTAGAAAATTAAACCCTCGCTCACAATGATGCAAAGGAGGCTAGATTGCCGTGTTTAGTGTCTCAAAAGACTATGAACATGCAATTCTAATTATTTGAAATAACAATTGATAGTTCCAGCTTTATTCCATTGCAAACGTATTATCGCATGATTATCTGGTTTTAACCCTATGTTGCTCCTAGGTACTTTCAGAATATTTCGTTGACCCAAACTTAGACTTAATTATTCTTCAATCGAAATGTCTATCACCAACACTTTAGATATTTAAAGATCACAATAGAAATGGATAGCGGAGGAATGGGTCCAGTCCCTGTGGGTTCGACAATCCGATTCTTAAAAGAGCCACTATATTACTTGCACGTCCCCAGAAAGAGTCACAAATTATTGGCACTCGATGCGGAGACGTCAAGTTTTTGCGCGCCGTTGCCGGGGACTAGGCGAAGTTTTGATAACTTATCTGTTTTTATGTGATTTTTGAATTTCCTTAAGTGTTGAGAAACTTGGTCTTAGTCTGATTAATTGCAGGTGATAGGTTGTCCTGCCGAGCTGGCTAGAAATAGAGAGCTTGTGGAACCGTTGGTTGAACCAGAACGTCAAATTAATTTTCAAAGGAGAGTAGCTCTAGATCATAAGTTGAAGAGACTTCAAGAAAAGGTACAACAACAACCACCCGCGGGGCAAGCACAGTTGTCATCGAAAGCAATGGCAGCAAGACCAGTTCACAAGCAATCCCACTAGCGACGAATGTGACCTCTAGCTGTAAACCGGAGCCTGGAGGGAAACTTTGAGCTTAAACAGAATATGGTGCAGCTGTTACATTCTGTGGTCAATTCACCGGGATGGCACATGAGGACCCGCAGCACTTACAGAGCTTTCTTTAGAGATTAGCCACACGGTTGTCCCCACTGGCAACCCAGATTATGTCCGATTGACCCTCTTCCCATTTTCATTGTTGGGAGAGGCGAAAAGTGGCTGAAGGCTGAGCCACCGAACTCCATTACTTCATGGAATGACTTGGCTAGGAAGTTCCTATCAGATTCTTTCCTTCAGCAAGACTGCAAAGTTGCGAAGTGAGATACTCAACTTCGCAAGCCTGATGAGAACTTGTATATGGCTTGGGAAAGATTCAAGTCATTGTTGAGAGACTGTCCCCATCATCAGCAATTGAATGAAGTGCTGGCCCATACCTTTTAGAAAGTCTAGACCCACATACAAAAAATGTTACTAGATTCTGTATCGGGTGGGCAAGCCTTGAGAGAAGACATATGATGAGTTGTACACTTTGTTGAACAGAATTGCACAAGGAATCCAGAGTGGCACAGCGAATCATCAAGAGGGGCAGAAGAATTTGTGGGTTGACAGAAGCAGATAGTTTGAATGCCTTGGCAGCACAGTTAGCTTCGCTCCAACATCACCATGACCTCGCTCATCAAACTGAGTATGCACCAATACCAGGCCAGGTTAATGCAGTTCAGCAAGCTCCCAGTTGGTGTGAAATTTGTGGTAATAATGGGCACAACGCAGAATCTTGTGGAGCTAATCCTAATCGCCTCAATTTTGTTGGGAATGTGCAAAGGAATCAGAATTTCGGAAACAACTCCAACAGAAATTGACAGGGCCACCCAAATTCTTCTTGGGGTGGAAACCAAAAGCAGAATTTTATGCAACCTCAACATCAGTATCAAAGGTAATAGGCAGATTGATGAAGTATAGTACATTGAGGAAACACTGCAGAAAATTATGGAGACCTGCACAGTTAGCGTAAAATCAGGCGAGGATGGCAACAGACTTAATGAATCAGCAAGTAGCTACCCGAAATCTTGAAAACAAGTGGGTCAAACAGCAGCTTGCTCCGAACATGAGGCCGCAAGGGGGGATTACTAAGCGATGCAGATCCTAACTCCGCAGATCAATGCCATCATTTTAGAAGCGGGAAGGCAGCTTAGTCGATGCAAAGGCTTCAAAGAGTTGAGAAAAGAGGTGCAGCCGAGTTGGTAAGACCAGGACCATCCACCGATACCGGAGAACATCGTAGTGCTGGACAAAAATGCGCAACCTTCATTGCAGCCAGCACAGAGACCACCACCACCCTTCCCTCGTAGATTCAAAAGAGCAAGGAGGAGGAATGCTTCAAAAAGTTCTTTGAGAGCTTCAAAGAACTTCACATAAATTTGCCTCTTATTGATGTCTTGTAGGAATGCCCAAGTATGCTAAATACTTGAAGGACGTGATGGCGAAATAAAGTTAGATTGGTGGACGTCCGTACTGTAGCAATCGACTGAGGAGTGCAACACATGGTGGTATTGAGCAAATGCCAAAGAAGCTCAAAGACCCCGGGAGTTTTACCATCCCCATACAAATTGGTAAAGCTGAAGTGCTCCGAGCTTTGTGTGATTTAGGGGCAGCGGTTAATCTAATGCCCCTATCCTTATTCAACACCTTGGGGTTGGGAAAACCGAGGCCGACAAGGTTGATGTTGCACGGTCGATAAGTCACGGGTGACACCTGATGGAATCATAGAGGACCTTCTCATCTAAGTTGGTAAATTTATTATACCTGCTGATTTTATTGTTTTAGATTTTCAGGTTGATGACCAGGTACACTTAATCTTGGGAGGTCCATTCTTGGCCACCGGAGGAGCGGTGATTGATTTGAAAGAAGGGACCTGAAAATGAGGGTCGAGGATGATGAAGAAACCTTCCAGTCTACTAAGAAATAAACCCATCCGCGCACTACAGAAACCTGTCGCAAGTGTTGGCAGAGGATATGTGGAGGGAGGATTCATTGCATGGCCAAAGGCAATGTCAAGTGTTCAGCCCGAAACCGATCAAGGGCTTCAAAGTGAGAAGAAGTTGGAGAAAGGGGAGGAACAGAGTGAGGTTGTTTCCTCTTAAAATGTTAGTAAAAAGAAAGGAGATGGTTCTAAAGAGAACCTGTGCATGAGGATGTCCCGAAAAGGACAAATTTCCACGTCGTGCTTAAGTGATGTGCGGGGCCGGGTTGCGCCGCTGGGAGCCAACCCAAGAGTACCTCAAGTACAATTTTTAATTTTTTTATTTTTGTTTGATTTTGTTATTTTCGATTTTCTTGGTTGTTGTTTGGTGGAAAGTTAGGCACGTGGAGGGGAAGTCTCGAGTACCTCGGAGGAGGAAGCTAGTAAGCACGGAAGAGGAAAAGTGTGGGGTCGACCACCCACGTGTGCAAGTGAGGAAAACATGCTATTAGCTAGGCCTAAAGTGCCTCAGGAAGTATTTCTCACCCTCTTGAACAGAATTGGATGCTATGAGGACATAGCATGATTTAAGTGTGGGGTGAGGGAAATTTCAGGAAAATTTAAATTTTGGTGCTTAACAAGTTTTTGCAGAATGTAATGCTTGGGTGAAAAATTGAAAAATTTGAAACAACTTCAGAGTCAAGCATGACTTCATCACCCGTTGGTTTTTCTTTTCGGTTCTTTCCGACAGGGGGTCTTTGAACCGAAGAATAAAATTTTTTATTTTTTATTTTTATTTTTCTGTGTCTGTATATAATGTGTTAGTCATAGTTAGGGACTGTTTCCGACGATGGATGGATGACGACCGTCTTGGGAAAATTAGTTGATAGATGTCGGGTTTTTGAAATTGTAGCTAATGGATGCTTGATGTTCTTGTTATGTGCTATATAGGATTGTAAGATGCAAGTATGTGTAGTGTTGAAGCATGCAAGTGTATAACTTTGTTTGACACTTAGGCTCTTGAATTTGACTCAATATAATTGAAGCTTAATTTTGAATTCTTGTGATTAACTGAGTAAGAGTCTGCTGAATGTGTCTTGAATTGAGCATGTGCCAATATGTAAGGTTTTTGAGTATTCTGTGCTATTGTGGATTGTCTAGAACTTGCCTGGTGTGTGTATGAAGCGAAATGAAGGATGTGAATTGTAGGAAACGATTGAGGCATTTCTTTGAATTAACTCAATTTTATTCCTCATTTTACCTACCTTGAAAAAATTAATCCTAGTTAGCCCCGTTGTCTTTTGAGCCTATTCTTTGATAGCTGCAATATAAGCTAATCCTTTTCTTTCATTAACCTCGAATTTGACCCAAAGCTCCTAAGCGCTTGAAGAAGAAAAATCTGAAAGAGGAAAGGAGTGAGAAGAATGAAAAGAAATGAAAAGTAGCAAGTTGTAGAAGTTGAGAAAGCCGACCAAGGCACTTGTGTGAAAGTGGCTGATCACTATTAAGGAGTAAGAAAATAAAGTAATGGAAAATTATTTATAAAACTCCTTACTAATAAGCCAAAAAGTGCCTAAATAAAGGGAAACAAAAGAGGAAAGAAAACTACCATACAAAAAGGTGAAATAAGGAAGTTCGCAATGAGGGCGTGATGTATTAAAAGCGCTTAGGAAAGATAGTCACTATTACTGGCCATAATAGTACTACCTGTACCTCGAATTAATTACAACCTACAAAGTCCTACTTGATCTACATTCATACATCCTCAAATTAGTGAAGTAAAAAACACTAAGGGCAAGCTTATGGGTCATGACATGATGCATGTGGGAATTCTTTGTGAGTGAGTGTAATTCTATTTATGTACCCACAGTTACGTTGTGATGTAAAATTGTTTTTTGCGTGTGATTGGGTAACTCTCTTTCCGTGAGGGCACATGTTGAATGAAGGATATAATTCATGTGGGATTTAATCAGTTGATTTGGTATGAGTTTGCTCGATTGAGAGTCGATTCTTTGGTAAGTTAAGAAGTCTTAACATAGTTGCATTTCATAGCATGTTCCCATTTTTAACTTGTATGTTGAATAATCATTATAGCCGTAGCTTGAATTACCTTGCTAAATTAGTTATGTGGGAGTCTCCATACGCATGATATGTAAAAGGTTGTTCGAGGACGAACAAGGCTTTAAATGTAGGGTTGTGATCACGGGCAAAATAGCATGCCTGTGATACGCCTTATAACTTAAATTAATCGTGTTGTCTAAGTTATTTTATACATTTTCATGATTTTATATAAATGTGAAGATATGTGCTAACCCACATGATTAAATTTTGTTTTGTAGGTTTTGATGACTTTTGAGGAGCTAATCCATGAGTTGGTGAAGAGAGGCTTGGAACGGAATTAACACGAACGCTTCAAGAAAGAGGAGGCACAAATCAGCCCACCTGTGTGTCGGCAACGTGCCAAGGCAGGCAGGCTGCACACAAAAGCCCACCTGCGCATTGGCAACGTCTCCACGGCAGGCAGGCTGCGCGACAGGATGGTACAACGCGCTGCCCAAGCAAACCGCGTTGCCACGCTGTCAACGCCGAAGGTGGCGCCGCCGGTACGAATTTCGGGTGTTGTTCCGTGAGTTGGCGCTGCCTCCGTGTCACGGAGGCAGTGCTCCGTGATACACTCCGTGACACGGATCCATTCCACGACAGGCTAAATTAAGAACGTTCTCCATTTACTATAAATAGGACCCTTAGCTCCTAATTCCATTTTGGTCACGATTTTATTCTGAAAAACTTGCCCTAGGAGTGAAGGAGGAAGTGGGAGAACTCATGCATAGGGTTTGAAAAATTCCCTTCTCATCTACCAATCTCGTGTAAGTATGTAGTCTAGGAGTAGATTAATAGTAGTGTAGAGAAGTTTTAACATGAATGGCTAGAACCCTTCCTCTAGGGTTGAAGCCATGAATTATGATTGTGATTTTATGAAATTGTTTTTGGAATTAAGTTATTGATTGTTATTATCGTCTTGCATTCTGATTTGTTGGTTGTTTTTAGTGATTGATCACCATGAAAGCATATTTGTTAGCTTGGGTGATAGCTTGAGAAGACATTACCTAGGTCAGGACATGAGAATGTGAGGAGCATGTTTGTATCTCGGGAGAGATTTGTGTCAGGATAGAAATATACCTAACACCGTGCTTGGTTGACACACGGGGTATGAAAGACCAACTTGGGATGTCACATCACCATGGAAGTAGTTGTGAGGCTGAGCTGGGCGTTAAATGGTTAGACGCGCGAAAGTCCCTAATCGTTCTCCGTAAACCACAACGTAATTGATTGCCCGCGACTAGAAAATTAAACTCCTCGCTCACAATGATGCAGTGAGGCTAGATTGCCGTGTTAAGAGGCTCGAAAGACCATGAACATGCAATTCTAATTATGTGAAATAATCCCATTGCAAATCGTATTATCGCATGATTATCTGGTTTTAACCCTTGTTGCCCTAGGTACTTTCAGAATATTTCGTTGACCCAAACTTAGACTTAATTATTCTTCAATCAAAAATGTCTATCACCAACACTTTAGATATTTAAAGATCACACTAGAAATGGATAGTTAGAGGAATGGGTCCAGTCCCTGTGGGTTCGACAATCCGGTGTTCTTAAAAAGAGCCACTATATTACTTGCACGATCTGCACTTGCGGACGCGCCTCGATGTGAAAAGAGTCGTCAAATTATTGGCACTCGAGCGCGGAGACGTCAATTTACACTCATTTGATGATGTTTAATCCACAATGAGTGGCTAAATTCACTTCTTGCTGAGGTTAAGAACATTTATAGTAAATGCGATCGCTGGATCATTTGGATTTTCCATCTTTTCTTCCATGGTTGTTCTATTAATTTTTTGTTCTTACCAGACAATGTTTGGCCAATGTTAATGTATATCTAAAAAGTCCGGTTTCAACTCAAAAGAGCAAGAAATTGGAAAGTTGTGAATTGATAGGATATGATCTTTACTTAGTTTGGGAAAATTGAGAATTGATTTACCTTCAGGATAGAAATATACCTGAAAGTCGTATTAGTCAACTACGGAATCGGTTTTGTATGGCTTGAACATGAATTTCTTTTATCACGTAAATGTAGGTGGAAGGTTCATGATTCTTAAGTTGGGTTAAATACTAATCCATAGGCAATAATTTTTTGACTAGCAACCGGAGGAAAGATTAATCAAATTGTATCGATAATTTTATTCTCTACATGTTCGTTTTAGCCTCAGCATGCTCTTACTTATAGTTCAGACTCAATTTGTATATTCATTTTAGACTTAGTATAAATTAGGAAACAAAATATCAAAACTCTTCTTCACACTGTTGTCTGCATTTTTAGAGTTCCAGTTTATTGACACTTGAGTAGATTGATACCTTAAGTCCAGTCCCTGTGGGATCGATACTTGGCTTACTTGAGCCATTTTACTACTTGTTCGACCACGTGCACTTGCGTGTAGTCATCCAGACCGACGAACAACATGTTCATTACTATAGTTCGACTCACTTTGTAATTTTGTTTTAATAGTATAAATTAGGAAACCAACTCTCCAGATCTTCTTTAAATTATTGTCTGCATTTTTAGAGTTAGAGTGCATTAACACTTAATTCGATTATTACCTTGGTTCAGTCCCTGTGGGATCGATACTTGGCTTACTTGAGCCACTTTACTACTTGTTCGACCACGTGCATTTGCGTGTAGGTGCGAAACAGACCGAACAGTGATGCGGCTCACAGGTGCTTCGCAGGTTGAGGAAGTGTAACTTCAAAGCCATTTGTATTGGTACCTGCATTTTATAAGTGACAACCAACATTTCGCATGTTTAGATCAGTAATTTTCCAGTGCCAACTACGTGGCACCCGCGTCTTGTAGGTGTCAATGTGCGACACCCATGTCTTTTACCTCCAGTAGAATGCTTTTTATTCAATTATTTCCTTTTATTTGTCTAAGTCAAATGCCTGCACAAACAAATAGAAAATACATAAAACCTTCCTAGATGATGTGAAAATAAGGCAATAACTCATGCTTAAGATCCAAATAAGTTGGCAAATTACCAACTCATCAGACCCTCCAAACTTGAACCATTGCTTGCCCTCAAACAAATCATTTACTCACAACTAGAACTAAAATCAATTCATATAAGCTGCACAACAAGATCAATCAAAACTTAAGACAACCCCAAAATCACACACTGACTCAAGAAAACAAAAAAACTTAAAAGTTGCACAACTTCAGTCGATATCACCACAAACCTTTGGAACATATCACTTTCATTCTTGCAATTCAAAAAAGGGGGCATCTTTAATCAAATCAAGATCAATAAGCATCTCAAGTCATTGACAATCAACATTCAAGGTTTTCCTAGAAGTTCACTGCACAACTTGTCGTATTCATACCTCTCAATTGAAAGCATAATTTTAGTATTTACTTCATGGAAGTGATGTCACTTACCAAAAGAAATAATCTCACTCACATTCATGCAATTCACAAAATCAGGGATTAGAAAATGATACAAAGACGCTCACTTTCTCATAGATAATTTAAGTGCATACACATTGAACCATAGGCTTTCCCTTCATGTGACTCGCTACTAATGTAGAGTTTCTACACTTGAAATTCTAAGGACTTGCGGGTCATAATGAAGGCTAGGGTCAAGGGTATGGTAATATTTAGCTCTAGTGACTAGAATCTCCCTAATGCCTTTTGTGAGAACATTCAAACATCCCGCTACACTCGACGAGTTTATTTCATATTATCTCTCCCTCCTTATCATTCACATATTTCTTCAAGAGCCACCTTTTTTTGCCTTAGATTCTACATTAAGCCTCATCTAAACAAGAGATAGCACCATTCAACTCGTTTCTTTCTTTTTTTGATCAAAGGTTGTGCAATCAATCATTTCTTCTTTTAATCAATAATTTGGTGTTGAATTTCATTCCTCTTTTTCCGTTTTTGCAACCCCCCCAAACTTAGTCTTTTTCCTATGTTATATTTTTATTTTTCTGTCCCTAAATCTTAGGCTCAAACCCCATTTTTCTTTCGTCACTAGCAATTAGAGAAGACAAGTGCCAAAGAAAAAGGGCTTAAGGTTCAAACAGTGGTTAACAAGAGTTGATGTTCAAGGAGGTCATTTTGCGGTGAAGAGACTAACCAAAAGAGCCTAAGGTCATTTTTCAAGTGCAACTACATCTAGGATTTTTCCTTGAATCGTATTTGGGGCAAGTTTTAGACAATATACACACACAAGAATCAAGCTAACAACCTCATCCCACTAGGCATCACAATCCAAAGAGTTCAGCCATTCTCATGATTAATTCAAAGGCATGACTTTAAATAAGCTATTTTGAGTTTTGCAAACTCGTTTTACAAATCAAAAGTCAAATAAAGAATGTATAATTCATGAGAAGAGAATGCTCATATTCAGATTTATATACCCCTTTCAACTTCAAAAATCATTTTTCTATGCTAATTAAAAATTTTTGGTGGTACCGCTCAAAGTAAGTGCAATAATGACTTAAAAAATAAACTAAACTTGGCATTTTCCCTTAAGAAAGTCGCCTCTCAATATATCATAAGCTAATGTTACCCGGTTCGACACACAAAAAGAAAAACAAAATTAGCTTCTTGGGAAAGAACCATGATATGAAGAAATTCCTTGGAGTGTATTACTATCTACTATCTACAAAGGCGATTTCTAATTATGGGTCATGAATTAATTGGCATGTAAAACTAACCCGTCAATGAAAATTTCTATCCTCAATACAAGAAAATTAGCCCATAATTTAATCAATTAAAAAACAATCCCGATGAGGGCATTCATTCATTAAAGCAATAATACAAAATATTCAAAAATATCAACAAACAACCAAGCCCCTCCGCCATTCTATGAGTCTCTTCCTTTTTACGTATGGCATCGCCACTCCCTTTGGCAGCATTCACTAATTTGGAACTTAATTTAAAAGACAAGACAAGGGCAACAGAGTCATAGATCAATAGAAAAAGAGCACACCCCACCCCCAACTAAAAATAACACATTGTCTCCAATGTACAAATAAAGAATAAGGAGGGATAAGAACTCCCTGAACCAACTATTCCTCTCCACCATCATCAACCTCAGCCTCAGCCTCACCACCATCAGCTCCATTCTCTGCCTCATCATCCTTCGCCAAGTCATCCAACAACTCATTAATCAAGCCCCAAACTGTGTGGGGGGAAGCCATTACTTCATCCAAGAAGCTCATATGATGATCGGATAGAAGGGCTCGACCCTTCAGCTCCCGCACATCAGCCTTGAGAGAGGAGATTGCTCCCTCAATCATGTTGACAGGGGAGCACATCTTGTTCAAGCTGTCAAATACCTCTTTCATTGCACAATGAGGGTCGGAAGATTCTTGCCAATTTTGCCAGTTGATTCTCATGGGGGTGGGTCATGTCGGCCAGCTTTGAACACCACTCGTCCTGGAGGATAAAGGTGGTGGTAAATACCCCTGAGGTGGTGCCTCCTCAAAAGCATGTCCTAATATTTTGGGAGTGGGATCATTGAGTTCGAGGCCAAAGGGGCATTCTCAAAGTCATGGCCTATGGAGTCCTCAAGGACATCCCAAGTTTGCATTTTCTTTCTCTTACTCTTGAGAGCATCTGCGCTCCTCTTCTTGTCAATATTAATGACCCCTGTAGCGGAGCTACCATGGTCATCAGCAAGATATAGGACCCCTTCCCTAGCACATAGCTAGCTGATGAGAACAGGAAAGGGCATGGAGAGATCTTACTACCGGGCTTTTTTTTTCATTTGTGTGGCGACTACCTCGCCAAAGTTGACTTAAACCCTAGACATTATGCATGCTATTAGGATAGCGGCCTCAATATGAATCCGCTGGTTGTTCTTAGTGGGCATGAGATGACAACACACCAAGTCGAGCCACTGTTTGGCTTCGAATTGGAGGTCCTGCCTTGGAATTTCACCTCCCATGGTAGCCCACAACGATTGCCATTTTCAATTGTCTAAGCCAACCATTGTAGTTGGTCTGTAATGCCCCGGAAGCTTAAAATCAATATCCGGGACTTAATTCAGAAAATCTGGAAAAAATTGCAGAAATGTTGCAGAAAGACCCACCTAAAGACTCGTTAGGTGACCCCACTATTCGTTAGGTGAGCCATGAGGAGGAGACTGGAGATTTCAAAGGAAGAAGGAAGTGTACCCAATGAGGGACCTCACGAGTCGTGGTCACTGACCACGACCGTTAGGTAACTCGTGGGCAGGCTCTAGTTGGTATTATATATAGTCGTCCAGTGTACTTGACGAGTGGGTACAACATGTCGTTATCAGTGCATACAACTCGTTAAGTCACCCGTTACAAGACTTGGCATTAAATCCCTATAATGAGACAGTGTGGTCCATGAATGGTGACCACGAGTCGTGGTCAGTGACCATGACTCGTTGAGTCCCTCGTGGTGACTTCAGTGAATCCAAGCAGTAGACCTAACGAGAGGTCCCAACAAGTCGTGGTCTCAACCAACAACTCGTTGAGTGACCCGTTGGGACCCCATCGACCAGTTTTTAGAATTTTACCAGGGTTATTTTAGTAATCTCCTATCTACTTAGTCCCTAAACTATGTCGTTTTGAACCTAAATTCAGAACTATTAGAGGGTTTGAGCGATTTTCTCCCCTTATTCTCACGTCTACACTAAGAATTTCATCGACGGTTCTCCCAAGAAACTCTCTAGCAAGACTTAGGGTTATTCATTTATTGCAGCAGTCCAGGTCCTCTTCTTCAGGGAATTTGTCACCAGGTATGTGAGGTTTTAGCAAGGGGATTGCCCTTCCCTTGCATCCCCAAAGTCCTTCTCAATTTCTTCTATAAGTTCTAAGCCCTGAGCTTTCGAGTATGAGAAGCATTCATGCTTATTTTCGCTGATTTCCCTCAGAACGATGTTTATACTTATTGTTAATATAACCTTCATCAGTTCCTCATCAAATTGTCAGTATTATTACAAAAGTGAATTTGAACCCTGATTTTTTGAGTAATGATTTTTACTTGTTAAATTCCCTTAAGTGAATGAAGAATGCTTTGGGTTGAATCCCTAGAATTTTCTTGCTATTCGTATGTGTTGGGTAAATATCCCATGAATCAGAATGACTTTAGTACGTTCAATGAAATTCTCTATTAGATGCTTAGTATTTTAGTCAGTTAGAACACAGAACTCTATCAGTCTTGTCTCAGTCAGAATCATATTAGTCTAGTTTCAGTCAGATTTTAGCAACCTCATTGTTGTCCAGAAAATGTCAACTGGTCAGTTTGACTCCAGTTTATTTTTGAGGTGTCAGTGGTGCCTCCCAACTTTCAGACTCAGATTCAGATTTCAGTTATTTGGTCCATTAGGCGGTTATGATATTTAGTTATAGCTCTGACCAGCCCCAGGACCCCATTTCAGTTATTAGTTGTTCTGTAGACGATTACGACGCTTCTAGATAAGCATCTCTGACCAGTATTAGAACTTAGTTTCAGAATCTGGTCCGACAAGGCTCTCAGGGTACATGTAGTTATTCGTCCCTGACTAGTCTTAGGCCCCAATTTTGAGCTATCAGCTTACTAGTTCAGTTTAGGTTGTCCAGTGGGAGTAGAACTTAGCACCAAGCGGGCTGGGGTTCCAGCGCACCCAGGTTCCCAGAACTATGTTGCCAGCATAGGTTACAGTATTACTTGACCTGATTGGCCCAAGATATTTTTGTGATCACCAGTTCATGCTTTTATACCCTGGCAAGGTATATTGGGTCCTACCGGTAGGGTGTATACATCAGACTCCACGTCTAGCTCAACAAGTTAAATGTCTGTTATAGACTCTCCCATTAGTCAGTCCAGTCCAGTATCAGAATAAGAAGCTCAATTCATTACAATATCTTAGATTCAATGATTTAGACGTAGGGCATGTCCTTGACCATCAGATAGGGTCGTCTTGACCATTTTAGATTACATATGTAGTTCAGTTCAGTTTACCTATTGGTCATGGCGTATCATTTCAATCCAGAATTTATATTCAGTATGTTTCCCCACTTACTCAGTACATTCAAAGTACTGACGCATGCTTTTCATGTTGTATCGTTTCATGATACAGCTGCAGGTTCTCAGATTCCGCACAGATAGTTACTTTAGTTTCAGAGCATTCCATTTCAGCAGATCAAGGTGTGAGTCCTCATCATTTGAGGGCCTTGTTTATTTACTTTAGTTGGATTTGGTTTTGTATAGACTTAGAGTTAGCTGGGGACCTGTCCCAACAACTCCTCAGTAGTTGGCTTTCAGACCAGACTTGTCTTTCAGAATTGAAATTCAGATATATTATTTCTTTCTCTACTTTCAGTCTTTACATTTTCTTAAACTGATAAATCTGTTATTTAAAACTTCCGATGTGCATGTTTACTCAGAATGCTAGTGTATGATAGACCAGGGGTTGACTTGGGGTCACTTGTGGCTTCAAGTACCGTGTTACATCAAGGGCGTAGGCTTGGGGTGTGACAAACTTGGTATCAGAGCCCTAGGTTTAGAGTATCCTCTGAAAGTCTAAAAGCCGCATCAAGTAAAGTCCTTTTCATGGGTGTGAAGCATACCACACATATGTCGTGGAAGCTACGAGATGTTATTAGGAAAATTCCCCTTTTTGTTCATGCTCTTTATCGTGCGTTAAAGTCCAATTCCAAAGGAGTCTTTCTAAATCATGTCCTATTTCCTTTCAGTGAACAATGCCTCCTCAATGTGGAAATGGCTGAAGAGCCGAAAATGCCAACAGACCCACTCCACAAGCTCCGACAGTTCCTCAGGACGACTTTGTGTCTACCATCGAATTTAGGGCGATCATTCAGTTACTTGCTCAAACCGTCACCAATGAAGTGAACCAGCAGGTGGTTCCAGTAGCCACAAATGGGTCTACAGCTGCTGCCTGGGTGCGGGATTTCACCCGGATGAACCCTCCAGACTTTCACGGAACAAAGGTGGGAGAGGACCCACAAGGCTTTGTAGATGAGACCAGAAAGATCACCTGGATCATGGGTGTCAGCTCCTCCGAGAGTGCTGACCTGGCTGCCTACTAGCTAAAAAGGGTAGCCCAAGTTTGGTACGAGCAATGGAAGGAGGGGCGGTCAGCAGAAGCAGGACCGATTGAGTGGGAGGAGTTTCATATAGCTTTTCTAGATAGGTTCTTTCCCCGAGAGCTGTGGGAGACTAAGATGGCAGAGTTTATGAACCTACGACAGGGCAACTGGACAGTGGAGGAGTATGCTCTAGAGTTTACCAGACTATCAAAGTATGCTCCAGAGATGGTAGCCGAACCAAGGGATCGCATGCTGAAGTTCGTCAATAGAGTGTCTAATCTGGTCCTCAAGGAGTGTAGGATCGCGATGTTGATCAAGGACATGGACCTCTCTAGCCTAATTGTTTATGCCCAGCAGATTGAGGCCGAGAAGTTGAAAGATATGGAGCATAAGAATAATCGGGAAAGAACTATTCATTCAGATTTTGGCTACCAGAGATCTAGTGGTGGTAGCCGCCCACAGCAGCAACAGCAGAGGGCCCCAACACCTAGCTCAGCCAGCGCCCTAACCTTTCGGTCTCGCCAGGATCGTAGGGGTGGGTCTTCTGGCACTCAATCTCAGGCCCACAGTACAGGAAACAAGTATCCAGCTTGTCCCAAGTGTGGTAGGAATCGCCCATGCCTTCAGGGATGAGAGGGCTGCTTTGGGTATGGACATCTTGGACACAGGCTTAGGGAGTGCCCATTAGCAGGGCGAGGGAGATCACAATCCACTACCTCATCAGCTCCAGCAGGCCGACTAGCTCAACAGGCCAACCCATCAGGTACAGATGGCGGTTAATGCCAGCATCATTTTTATGCTCTCTCTTCTCGTCAGGATCAGGAAAGTTCACCTAACGTAGTTATTGGTATGTTACGTCTCTTTCACCTAGACGTGTATTCCCTCTAAGATCCAGGAGATACTCTTTCGTTTGTAACTCCATATGTAGCAGTTTAGTTCAGTATAAGTCCAGAGGTCCTCTCAGAACCATTCTTAGTTTCCACCCCAGTTGGCGAGTCAGTTAGAGCCAGCCGGGTGTATAGGAGTTGCCTAGTCTCAGTATTGAATAAAATCATTCCATCCGATCTTGAAGAGCTAGATATGGTCGACTTCGACCTTATTCTAGGCATGGATTGGTTACACTCCTGCTATGCCTCAGTTGACTGCAGGACTAGAGTTGTCAAGTTTCAGTTTCCAAATGAGCCCGTGTTAGAATGGTCGGGCAGCAGTTCAGCGCCTAAGGGTAGGTTTATTTCCTTCCTTAAGGCCCAGAAACTCATTTCCAAGGGATGTTTATATCATCCGATTCGGGTCAAAGATTCCAACTTTGAGGCCCCAACCGTTCAGTCAGTTCCAGTTATCAGCGAGTTCCCAGATGTATTTCCGGAAGATCTTCCTAGAGTTCCCCCTGAACGGGAAATAGACTTCGGAATAGATCTCCTTCCAGAAATTAAGCCCATCTCTATCCCTCCTTACAGAATGGCACCAGTGGAGCTTAAGGAGCTGAAGGAGCAATTAAAGGACATTCTTGATAATGGGCTTCATCAGACCCAGTATATCTCTCTGGGGTGCTCCGGTGCTATTCGTGCATAAGAAAAACGGTACCCACATAATGTGCATAGATTACCGTCAGCTAAAAAAAGTCACAGTCAAGAACAGATATCCCCTACCTAGAATTGATGACCTGTTCGACCAACTTCAGGGAGCCAGTTGTTTCTCCAAGGTCGATCTCAGGTCAGGGTACCATCAGTTAAGGGTCAAAGAGTGTGACATACCGAAAACAGCATTCAAAACTCAGTATGGTCACTACGAGTTTGTGGTGATGTCCTTTGGGTTAACAAACTCCCCAGTAGCCCTCATGGACTTGATGAATAGGGTCTTCAGGCAGTACCTAGATATGTTTGTCATTGTATTCATCGACGACATTCTCGTATACTTCAGAAATGAGGAAGAACATGCCAATCACCTAAGAATAGCATTACGGACCCTCAGAGATTGCCAGTTATTCTCCTAGTAAGTGTGAATTCTGGTTGAAGCCTGTGACATTCTTGGGTCATGTGGTTTCAAGCGAAGGGATACAAGTAGATCCTCATAAGATAGCAGCAGTGAAGGATTGGCCTAGACCTACCTCTCCTACAGAAATCAGGAGTTTCCTTGGCCTAACAGGATATTATCGACGGTTTGTGGAAGGTTTCTCCTCCATAGCATCTCATCTGACCAAGTTAACCTAGAATAAGGTGAAATTTCAGTGGTCGGATGAGTGTGAGAAGAGTTTCCAGGAGTTGAAGACTCGACTCACTACCGCTCCAGTGTTAACCTTACTGAAAGGATCAGATGGGTTAGTTGTGTATTGTTATGCCTCCAGAGTTGGACTTGGTTGCGTTTTGATGCAGCGGGGGAAAGTGATAGCCTATGCCTCCAGACAACTCAAAGCCCATGAGAAGAATTATCCAACTCACGACTTGGACTTGGCAGCGGTGGTATTCGCTTTAAAAATATGGAGACACTACTTGTACGGGGCTCACGTGGATGTGTTCACAGATCACAAGAGCCTTCAGTACGTGTTCAGCTAGAAGGATCTAAACCTGCGCCAGAGACGTTGGTTGGAACTGCTAAAGAATTATGACATGAGTGTGTTGTTTCACCCGGGTAAGGCCAACGTAGTGGCTGATGCTCTAAGAAGAATGTCTATAGGTAGCTGTAACACATGTGGAAGAAGGTAAAAAGGAATTAGTGAGAGATGTTCATAGATTAGCCTGGTTAGGGGTGCAGTTGATAGACTCAACTGAAGGTGGAGTAGTTGTGCAAAATGTGTCGGGTTCATCTTTGGTAGTTGAAGTTAATTCCAGACAAGATAAAGACCCAGTTCTACTTAAACTCAAGGAAGCAGTTTTCAGAAAGGAGGTTGAGGCTTTCTCCTAAGGGGGAGATGGGGTGCTTCGTTACTAAGGCAGATTATGTGTGCCGGATGTTTGTGAGTTGAGACAGCAGATACTGGCTGAGGCACACAGCTCGAGATACACCATTCACCCTGGTGCTACTAAAATGTACCGTGACTTGAGGGACATTTACTGGTGGAACGCCATGAAAAAAGACATTGCCGAATTCGTGGCTAAGTGCCCGAACTGCCATAAGGTCAAGGTAGAACACCAGAGACCAGGAGGTATGGTCCAGGATATCAGCATACCCACCTGGAAGTGGGAAGAAGTAAATATGGACTTCATTACAGGTGTACCTCGGACTCGTCGACAACACGAGTCAATCTGGGTAATAGTAGATCGAATGACTAAGTCAGCACATTTCCTCCCAGTCAAAACCACAAATTCAGCTAAGGATTATGCTAAACTTTATATTCGAGAGCTGGTTAGACTTCATGGGGTGCCATTGGCTATTATTTCGGATAGGGGTACCCAGTTCATCTCCCATTTTTGGAAGTCTTTTCAGAAGGGACTTGGCACTCAGGTCAAGCTCAGCACAACTTTTCACCCGCAGACAGATGGGCAATCTGAGTGGACTATTCAGACCCTATAAGATATGTTAAGAGCGTGACCAATTGATTTTAAGGGTAATTGGGATGACCACTTGCCTCTTATTGAGTTTGCGTACAACAACAGCTACCATTCTAGCATTTAGATGGCCCCGTTTGAGTCATTGTATGGTAGGAGGTGTAGATCTCCTATAGGTTGGTTTGAAGTTGGTGA
>JACEIK010002798.1:115593-126363 GCA_018107945.1 Datura stramonium | reverse complement strand
GCATTCTTGTTGAACTATTTTCCTTCATGATTTTCCAACTCTATTGCACCATAAGAGAATACTTGGACCACTCAAAATGGTCCCAACCATTTGGACTTCAATCTTCCAGGAAATAAGCGAAGCCTAGAATTAAATAGCAAAACCATATCATCAGGGCTGAACTCTCTCTGCTCAATCTTCCGGTCATGTTGAATCTTCATCCTCTGTTTGTATATTTTTTAACTTTCATAGGCTTTGAAACGAAACTCCTCTAGCTCATTCAACTGATCAAGCCTCAAATTCGCAGCATTGCTCCAATTTAGATTCAGCTTCTTGAGTGCCCACATAGCTTTGTGCTCAAGTTTGATTGGAAGATGACATGCTTTCCCATACACAAGCTAATATGGAGACATACCTATAAGGTTCTTGAATGTAGTTTGATAAGCCCATAACGCATCATCCAACTTCCTATACCAATCTGTCCAGTTAGCATTCACATTCTTCTCTAAGATGGTCTTTATCTCCCAGTTGGAGACCTCAACTTGCCCACTAGATTATGGATGATAAGGTGTTGTCACCCTGTGTTTCACCCCATATTTCTCAAGCAAGTTCTGAAACAACCTGTTGCAGAACTGTGAGCCTCCATCACTAATGATGGCTCTAGGAGTCCCGAATCTAGAAAAAATGTTGTGCTTCAAGAACGCTGTGACACACTTACCTTCATTGTTTGGAAGCGCAATTGCCTCAACCCACTTAGAAACATAGTCCACAGCAACAAGTGTGTACTTCATCCCATTTGAGCTCACAAATAGGCCCATGAAGTCAATGCCCCAAACGTCAAAATACTCAATAATAAGGATGGGAGTAAGAGGAGCTTGTGCCTCCTTGATATGCCTCCTTGCCTTTGTCATATATCACATGCCTTTGCAAAATCATGTGCATCTTGGTGAATGGTTGGCCAATAGTACCCATATTGCAGAATTTTGTGGGCTATGCGAATCCTGCTGTGGTGAGATGCAACAGGGAATGAGTGACAAGCCTCCAATATGCTCAACATCTCAACTTGGGCACGCATCTCTGAATCACCCCATCAGCACATATGCGGAATAAGTAAGAGTCATCCCTGAAAAACTTCTGCATATTAGACATGAATTTCTTACGCTAGAAAAATGATAAATCTTCTGGTACCACATCACTCACTAGATAATTAGTGAAGTCTGCACATCATGGGATGAGATCCTGGGAAGCAGCCAAAACCTGTTCATCGGGGAATGTGTCATCTATGTAAAGATCATCTCGAAGTGCTGCATCTGCCTCTAATCTTGACAAGTGATCTGCCACCTAATTTTCAGTCCCCTTTCGATCCTTAACCTTAAACTCGAACTCCTGCAGCAACACAACCCATATAATCAACCGAGGCTTGTCATCCTTCTTTTCCATCAAATATCTCAGAGTTGCATGGTCTGTATGAACTATCACCTTAGTTCCAAGCAAGTAAGCCCGAAACTTTACAAATGCAAATACCACAGCAAACAACTCTTATTCAATCATGGTGTAATTTTTTTGAGCTGCATTAAGAGCCTTACTAGCATAATAAATTGGGTGGAAAATATTTTCACGCCTTTGGCTCAAAACAACTCCCAGGGCCATTTTCGCTAGCATTGCACATAATTTCAAACGGTAAGGACCAGTCAGGTGCCACTATGATCAAGGCCGTAGTTAGTCTATCCTTTAGGCATTCAAAATCCTTCAAACACGTATCATTGAACACAAACTTTGCCTCTTTCTCAAGTAACTTGCACAATGGATGTGCAATCTTTGAGAAATCCTTGATGAATCTCCTATAAAATCCCTCATGACCAAAAAAGCTTCGAACACCCTTCACAGAAATAGGGGGTGATAGACTAGCAATTACATCGATCCTCACTCTGTCCACCTCAATGCCCTTACTCGAAATCATGTGGCCGAGTTAGTCTCTTTGCATCGTGCAACACCTTGCTCAAATGAGCCAAACAATCATCAAATGAGTCACCCACCACCGAAAAGTCATCCATAAAGACTTCAATGGTATCTTCCATCATGTCAGAAAATATGGACATCATGCAGCGTTGAAAAATGGCGGACACATTACATAACCCGAACAACATTCTCTTGAAAGCAAATGTACCATAAGGACAAGTAAACGTGGTTTTATCTTGGTCTTCGGGGCTATAGAGATCTGATTGTACCCCGAATAACCATCAAGAAAATACTACCACCTTCTACCTGCAAGTCAGTCCAGTACCTGATCCATGAATGGCATCGAAAAGAGATCTTTCTGCGTCCAGTGGTTTAGTTTTCGATAGTCCATGCATACTCTCCAACCTGTAGCTGGTCTAAGTGGAATGAGCTCATTGTTAGCATTTGGGACCACAATGATTCCTCCCTTCTTTGGTACACACTGAACTGGGCTCACCCATTTTCTGTCAGCAATAGGGTAAATTACACCTGCATCTAACCATTTGATGATTTCCTTCTTGAGCACCACTTGCATAGGCGGATTCAACCTATGCTGATGCTCAATGCTTGGAATAAAGTCTGGCTCAAGATGGATATTATGTGTGCAAATACCGGATGGAATCCCAATAATATATGTGATGGTCCACCCGATGGCCTTTTTATACTTCTTTAAAATGGAGCAACGCCTCCACTTTCCATTCCACCAAGTTAGCTACAACTACGACCGGTAAAGTATTTTTGGTCCTCAGAAATACAATTCATAAGTGAGATGGAAATGCCTTGAGCTCCAATACCGAAGGCTCCTCAATAAATGACTTGGCCAGTGAGGTCACATGATTTTTCAAATCAAGATCAATCTTCTTCGGAGCATAAGTGTACGACCCCATACCAGTAAGTGCATTAATGATATCATCACCCCCACCATTGATCTCTTCACCTTCAACATTTATCAACACCACTGCTCCTAAGTTCTCAATAGTCACTATCTCACCAATAGGCATGATTGGAAGCCCAGCTTCCGCAACATCAATCACCGAGATGACTCGCATGTCATTTAGTTGTTTCATGGATCAGTAGACATTAGATGTCATCTCTTCATTGTTCAATCAAAATTTCAGATGTCCGGTCTCCATGTTAACAAGAGCACGCCTGGTGGAAAGGAATGGTTGCTCCAAGATAATGGGGACCTGGAAATCAAGCTCATAGTCAAGAATAACAAAGTCGGACGAAAATATAAAGGACTCCACCTTCACTAGAACATCATAGAGAATCCCTACTGGATTTTTCACCATGCGATCTGCCATCAATAGCCGCATTGTAGTCGGTTTGGGGGCTCCCAAGCCCAACTATCTTAACACTGCTAACGACATCAAATTTATAGTAGCACCCAGATAACATAGCGCCTTAGAAAGTTAAAGGCTCCAATAATGCATGATATGGTGAAAGCTCCAGGGTCTTCCTTTTTCTACACAAGAGATCGAGATGCTATTGCACTATAGTTGTGCAAATTATCAGTAGGTTCAACGCTCACGGTCCTCTTTCTAGTGACAAGGTCCTTCATGAATTTAGCATAGTCAGGCATCTGCTCAAGTGCCTCGACTAATGGGATGTTAACAGATAATTATTTTAGCATCGAAATAAATATATGATACTTCGCATCTTCGACCTTCTTCTTCATCCTCTGCGGGAAAGGGGGAGGAGGCCTAGGAATAGGCATGATCTTATGAGGTACCTCCCTCTCCTTCCCTTTGCCAGACCCACGCTCCTCTGCATTACTAGGAGTTGTCTTATCAACTAAATCATCAACCAAAATCTGCTTTTCAGAGTTCGCCGCCTTATCATCATCAATCACCAAGGGTTCAACTATCTCATCAGTCACAACTGGCCTCGGAGGATAAACTTTCGCCTTCCTACTCCTAGTAGTGACAACCATGCAATGACTGTCATTTTTCAGATTCTTAACCATATTGTTGGGAAGCATGCACTTTTGCCTCTTGTTTATAGCAACAGACATCTGACACAACTACTACTCAATTTGTTTAATGGCAACGACATGTGATTCCACCTTTTGGTTCATACCAAAAATATCAGCAGCGGAGTTCCTTAAAATGGCCATTTGTCGCCTCAATTTTCTTGAGTACCTTAGACAACATGTCTTCCACCCTTGAACCACTAGACTCTGGCTCACGGTTCTTTGGAGGAACATAAAGACCGTTCGTATCATTTTTGTACTCCTCATGCTTTTTCCAGTCACCATTGAATCTGCCTCTACTCATATCCCTGAATTGACCCCGGTTGTAGTTGTTATCTCTGTAATAGTTCCACCTTTGTTCCACTGACCTTGACGCCAAGAGTCTTTGTTAGACCCTTTTATGTTGGTACAGAAATCTGCCCCTTGATTATTCAAGTAATTGGATTCCTCCTCAGATTCTAATTCGCCTCCATCATTTCTCGAGGCCTTTCCCTGAGAACTAACTGCATTCACCTTTTCAACCCCAACTCCCATAAAATGCTTAGCAAGAACCCGATTGTGGGTTTAATCTCAACAATATCCTGGTCTCGCTCTTCATCCTTTCTTCTCTGCTCCGCAGACATACCTACCGCACAAGTACCATTTGGAACTTCCGACTCTCTTGTGTGTCATGCACGGTTGGTTTTGGTGATCCTGTCAAGGACCTTAGCAACCTCAGCATATGTGTGACTCATTAATGTTCCGCCCAAGACAGTATCAGCCACCGCCTTGGTGTTAGCATTCAAAGACCTATAGAATATCTCCAATAGTGTATCATTTGGGATCATGTGATTGGGCACCTTTTTCAGCTTCTTGTTGAACCGCAGCCACGTCTCATGAAGTGCTTCAGAATTCAACTACTTGAAGTTGTAGATTTCATCTTTCAGCTCCGAAGCTTTGGACGGTGGGAAGAATCTTTCAAGAAAGGATCTTTTCAGCTCCCACCAAGTAGTGATAGAATTGTTTGTCAATTTAACCAACCACAAGTTGCCTCACTCCCTAGTGAAAAGGGAAATAACTGCATCCTGATCGCATCCTGACTCACTCCCGGTTGCTTGTATGCTTTGGGAATACCTACAAAATTTGTCGAGTATGTGCCTCATCAATCGAATGACCCGCAAATATCCCTTTCATGTTGAACAGTTGAATCATTGTGCTGGTAATGTCAAACTTTTCCCCATCAGGAAAAGGGGGAGGGCCAATAGCTCCAGTGGCACCAGCCTCATTAATATCAGCATCATCATCATCATCATCAAAGTATTGGTGCCTCTGCTGGTCTGGACCTTTGTTCCTTCAAGCTTGCTCAGCTTTGACAGCTTGGTGTTGCTCTTCAGCGAGCCTCACTACCTCTCTATCTCTTACTCGAGCTTGTTCCTTAGACAACATTTTGGTTGTTGCTTCTTCAACTATTTCTTGTCCATGAACATTGGACATTTTCCTTAAGTTCCATAGTGTTCGCTCAAGTTCGTGGTCAATTGGAACCAGGGATTTTCCTCAGCTCATAGTACTGGGCATACCCTAACCTGAGACCTGTGAAAAAGAAAAAACAACAAAGAAAACAATAAAAAGGAAATAAGGACCAATAACAAAGCAAACACAATTAACAAAATCCTGAGCCATATTCCTAGGCAGCGGCGCCAAAATTTGATGTCGCCCAAATTACATCTCATAATGAGATATAAAACGGTCAATATCAAATTAGAACCCAATTAGGGTTGGGGTTGAATCCCGCGAGGAATATGACGAGAACTTTACTTAATGCATTTAACTAATACTATGGGCTTACATATTTCCTGGGGGAAGGATTTGAAACACAAAAGAATGAAAAGTAGTAGAGAACAATGAGTAGATCCTTGATTAAATTCGATTGTATTTAATGAGTGAGTTGACAAGGATTGTGTTCCCCATGACTTCATAACCACAAGGTATTTTATACTAGTGATCTACTCTGGTGCTTAGCATGTAATATTGGTAAGTTAACTTCACCTAAAGGGTTGGTACCCTATATAAATGATTATCACCACGCAACTTGATCTGTATGCGGATGTATACTTAATTAATCCTTACCTTTAATTCGGATTAGCTATTCCCAAGGTCAAGCAATTAGACGAGGGTTGATAGCCTCAAATCTCCATTGTTAATCCCTTTTCCCATTCATTGCTTCCCTTGATCCAGTGAGTAAGAAGAAGGCAAATTCTAACGTTTGTAACTGTTAAGAAATAATTAAAATGAAGGCAAAAACAATACATGCATAAACCCCGTTAAAGATTCACTAAGTATTTTTACCTATGTGTGTTAATTCATCATGGTTCCCACAATCCTAGTTATGGATTTAGCTATCCATGCTTGAAGAATCACAATTATAAATTAGAGAATAAATCATAATTTCAATTTACAAATATTTGTAGAAGAAACTACACGTATTGAATAAATCAAAAAGAACCGAAGATCAATACTCCAATGTTATTTGAATTCTTAAAATCAAGAACAAAATTATAAAACTTGTTTCTTGAACCTTGATGTTAATCAACAACTCCAACAATATAGTGCAAAGTCGTAAAAATTGCATAAACTGTAAAATAAACCTAAACAAAATATATTTAGACATGAAACAAATCCTCTCCTAAATCAACTTGGATTCTAGTGTCGGCAGGTACTATGGTCCGTCGAATGCTTCAACGGCCCGTTAGAGTGTTCATTGGTTCCATGGTTATTCCCTTTAGACTTGTCTTTTTTTGACATATGTCTTCAGACAACGGCTCATTGTGAGATCCTACGAGCCGTTGGTCCGGTCCATTGTTTCCAGGCCTCCTGAACATGGTTTCTGATCCTAGAGGTATGGGTTCTTAGAACAACCCGTCCCTCAATGCCACAACCCATTCTGTCTTTCAATTGGATGATGCCTTCTCTAATCACTCTTCTCTAATCACTCTTCTCTAATCCTTTCCGCAGCCGGACAGGATGGTCCGTTATAAGTTCCTACGATTTGTAAGATCCATCTATTGCATGATACTCTTATTGATATCCTTTCTAATTCAACCCACGATTGAACAGGACGGTTCATCGTATGCTCCTACGTTCTGTGGGTTTCAGCCATTGCTTGGCACTCTACTTAACCACTTCTCTGAATTTGCTGCAACAACTAACTAAGACGGCCCGTGGTAAGGACCAACGGTTCGTAGAAAGGCTTGTCTGAGGCATTCTTTTCCCTTTTTCTTTTCTTTTATCAACTTTAACTCCCATGGCCTCTGTTACCTACAAAACTACCAAAACGTGTCATATCCACATAAATATACTTAAAGTCATGCACATTCACAGGGTTTTAAGCATCGCTAGTGCCGTAAATTCACGGCACCTCAGGGTGTAATAGTATGCCTCCGCTTATTGGCCACGATATCCCTAAGATACCTGGCACAGTTTGGAACTTCCTGCAAAAGCTCTACCAATGGAATATTCTCATGAACTCACTTCAACAACTCAAGAAACTTGCTACAGGTTGTGTCCTCTTTGTTTTTCTTCAACCTTTGAGGAAATGGGGGAGGTGGTCTAGCTACTTAAATTTTTGATTGTGGGTTGCTAGACTCCCCTACCTCATTATTGGATTTCACGGCCTGTTTCTCATCAACTTTTTCTTTTCTAGGGACAACCTCACCCAGCTCCTTACCAGTGTGCAAGAAAATAGCATTTATATTTTCCTTGGGATTCTTCTTGGTATTACCCGGGAGTTCCCCCTATGGTATGTTATTCTATTGTAGGGCCAATTGCTCTATTTGCCTTTCAATCTCATGGATGGATTTTTGCATTTCATTTACCACTTACATCTTCTGCACCATCCATTACTTTATTGTCTCCTAAATCCTGATAATCCTGACTCCCTGCAGACATGAGGTTCAAAAGAGCCTCAATTTCATCATAACTTTTTGGTAGAATCTCTCTATACGAATCTGTAGATCTTTCATCTCAGTTCTTTAGTACTTCTTGAAGAGAAAATCCAAATTGATAAACTTATTAGAGAGGATCTCCTAAGTGGTGATGTATCCTGCAAGCTCATTTTGAATCCACTCCTTGACCTCTCCGATTAGTGAGAACAGAAACATAGTAACTTGACATATTCATATGACACGTTCTGGTAGTGAAAGTTTTCACTCAACTCTATAAATGTCATCAGATACCTATGGGGATCCTCGTGCAACTTACCCTAAAATTGACAATTGTTTTGGACCAACCGCACAGTCCCTTCTTTCAACTCAAAGTTCCCTGTTATGGCTGGTTTGACAATTGCTTTAGAAGCATTCTCCACATTCGGCCTAATAAACTGCATCACAAGAACTCTCTCATTCTCTTCACCTATTGCTTGCCCGATGTTTTCTATAGCTAATCTTCGAAAGGTTCCCTCTATCTCAAGATCAAGAGAAGCTAATATTGGTCCTTGACTTCTCGTGCTTGGCATACATTGAGGCAAAAACCCTTGTGAACTTCAACAAAAATAAGAAACAAACGTAAATACAGACTAGCGAAACAAAATTCTAACCCACAAACAAATAAAAAATATTCAAGCCCCAACAACGACGCCAAAAACTTGATGTCGCCCAAGAGCGCGCAAGCGTACGTGGTCGTCAAGTAATGTAGGATTGTTAATTCCAGATATGGTGCCCACAAGGATTTGTCAATTTAATTGTTATGTGATTGTTACTTTGATTTCACTAATTTATGAAACAAGTAAATATGAAGATTGGTTTTGAAATTTAAAATACTACAACTTCAAATATAAAAATTATCTAAAACGAATTCAAGCTTGATTTTATTTCGATAATGATGATAGACTAGGGCAATGTCACCTGGTTGGTTTCAAGTTGAGCTTTTCAGACGTAATTAAACTAGCATGATTCTTTCTAAGGTTGTTAGTTGCAAGTTACTATCCCATTTCTTGCCACTGTCCATAGCATCCAAACACTATTTCATGAACCCTAACTCCTATATCCCTATGGTCACAGGATAACAATGAAAGGATGATTATGCCTACTTGTATTCAACTAAACGGGGTTGAAGGGTATATCCCTATCCTCAACAACAATTTCTATCCTATCACCACTGGATTCAAGGAACATTAAATTCCCAATCTGTATTTATTTTTAACCCTTTCGACTCCCTTTCCCAAGTTCAATCGAAAGCCAACTGGTTACTTACAAGGTGACCAATCTCATAAATAATAAATTAAAATAAATAAATACAAACAACCATAAAAGAAGAATCAAAACTAAATTTAATTAATCTGTCAATCAATCAACCATTCACCATGGCCACAACCCTAGAATATGAGTTAAGCCTCTCATAGACAAGCAGAAAAATAAATACTTAGTCATCATCATGCAAAAATACAAAGTAAAGAAGAGAAAACCTAGTTGTAGAACCTTGTCTTCCTCCCAAACTGCTTACAAGCTTTCATAAATGAACCACTGAATAAAAATGAGCAAAGACTGCTTCAAGCAGTTAAAAACTACTTCCAAAAGTCAAAAACTACGTAAAAACGACCTAAGAATTATATTTATAGATGAGCCTTCAAATGATGTTTCTTCTCTTCAATACTTGGCCTAAAAATCATCATTTTTCGCCCTAGAATGGATCTGATGTGCCGCCCCTCCTATCACTCCAAAAACTTAGTTAAATTTTTAGCTCCAAAGTAGGCCTGGCGCACCGCCCCAGCCATAGCACCAACCTGAGAATTTTTTCTCTAAAGTTTGAGGACTGGTGCGGGGCGCCAGCCATAGCACCAGACTAAGAATTTATTTCTCTGAAGTTTGGTACTTGGTGCAGCACACCAGCCATATCACCAAACCCGTCAGATTCTCAAATCTTCATTCCTTGCATCATTTTGAGCCCATTTTGCTTAGTTTCCTTCTCAAATCAACTCAAATCATTTGTTAGCATATGAAACACACATATTCATGAATTTATGCATAAATTAAGGATTATGAACTCAAAACATGATCAAATATGAGTAAAAACATGGAAAATAGACATGAAAATATACCCAACATCAGTCGCTATCAAATATAGTAACCCAACTAGGTTGGGGTTGATCCCAGAGGGAATAAGTTATTACACCTCACAATGAAGTATAAAGCGGCCATTTTCAAATATAGTAACCCAACTAGGTTGGGGTCGATCCCAAGGGGATAGGTGAGAAATAATACATTAATAGTGAGTAATTCGTCAGTATTTTGGAGGGGGTTTGTAATAAAAGAAGTAATTTAAGCTAAGATTTTGTTTGTATCAAATATATGAAAAGGAACTAGGACTGTTTTCCCCATGATTTGATAATGTAATAGGCTTATTTTATTAGTGATCTATCCTGTTGAATTTCATGCAAGACTGACGATTATGTTCATCTAACGTCTCTTGACCTAAATAGATGAATTTCACTCTAAATTCTCTCAGAGTTTAGGTGTTCATATTTGCCCTTGTTATGTGTTTTGGACTGACTATACTCGATTAGATCTCAAGTCCATTAGATGAGGGTTAGTATCCTCAATTTTTTTTTTTTTATTCTCTTTTCCTAATTTCAACCTCTTTGGTCAAAGAAGTTAATGATACAAGCACATTTCAACATTTGTAACCTCTAAAACTAATTAAAATAAATAGAATAACAATACACTCAATTTTACCATCAAGAATCATTATTAGGTTTGCCTACGTCCGTTAATCGATCACGGTTCCCAAAACCCTAGCTAAAGAATTTAGCCCCTCATAATTGAAGAAACAACAACATCATATATATATAT
>JACEIK010002798.1:102472-113418 GCA_018107945.1 Datura stramonium | reverse complement strand
ATAACATTTTGAAACATTGAGTCGCCACTTAATTTTAAAAAAATTAACAAAAAGGTAATTAATAATAAAACCCTATTTGTTTTAAAAATTAGAGTTGGGTAAGCGTTCAAGTAATCCTCTAAGGAAGGTGTTAAGAACCTTAAAGGATCCGCAAATATGGTTAACCGGCGGGTTTAAAATTTGGCTAACTTTGAAAATCCTTCTAAATCATTTTGAAAATCGTTTAAACTTGAGTTGAATACTCGTCGTTTAGTTGTTTGAACGAATAACTTTGGAATAATTATAACTTTGGATATTATTCAATTTTGAGACTTTGGACTAAATCAAAATTAATCAAACCTCTCAAATGTGGATTAAGCTAATCATTGACTATAAAGGAATGTGAAAATTTTCCTAAACTAGCCTCAAACCTTTGAGTTTGCCTAAGTAGAATGTTTTGGACATTCCAAAAACAATTCTAAGTTTATTTTAAAACTCGTTAAGCAATATGTAAATAAACATAAGTAAATCAATGAAATGTATAAGAAATCTCTTTTGGGGAATTCATTTAGATTCATTTAAAAACGTTAGCATTCACAAACAAATGTAATAATAATATAGAGATAAGGTAATATGAAAGAAAAATATGGACTCTTGGTCCAAATTCCATTTCAGGATCCTGCTGCTGCAATTAAATTTTTGGACACCAGCCCACTACAATCGTGCTGTCTCTTGGCCTATTATCAAATATTTCCTTCCCTTCCTATATTTCTGAGGCTGACTCATTGAGGCTATTGTGTCGGGTCGCGACCTAACATGAAAATGCCAATAATATGTGTAGAGAGCCCATTTGGACTCGGGTAGAGTAGTTCATGCATTCAAAAGGGAGGATAAGAACAGTATATGTAATGATTGCCATAATGAATGAAACTTACATAATATATATGGAATAACATTTGACAATAACCAGATGCAATTTCTACATTTTTTTATCATAAACTATGGACTAAACAGTCATATAAGTATAAGCTTTCTACCAATAAAGCATATGTTACTATCACCAGTGAGGGAACTAATATATAACTACAATGGAAACTTAGAAAAACTAATAAATAAATTAATTAATTAAATGATGAGGAGTCTTGACAACGTCAGCTATTCAGCCACTTTAAAAAATAAACTCAAACTTGCTTGCATACTACAAACGAAATGATTTCTGTGAGAACCAACATATGAAATTAATATGTATGACAATGTGACCATATTGTTTAAGATGCATTGATCAACAGAAAGTCCACCTGAACCAAAGAGTATTATCTCTATGGCATAATAAACTAGTATGCCACTTATTTTGGAATCTCAAGTTTTTTTAATGGTCTACAAATAACCCAAAATAATTTTCAAATTAACACTAACTTGAGAATCAATTAAAACAAAGTTCATGTGAAGGAATTGATTTTTCCTGCCGGAACAACTAATTGAACCAATAATAATGGGTTCAGCAAACTGTCAAATAATGCATTATACCTATTGCATAAGGTATCATAAATACAACAAGTAGAAGAAAGATAAACACATTCTGTGCATATTTTCAAATTTCTCGAGGGTCCTAAAAGATAACAAATTACTTTCGTGTTGACTAAAGAAGTGAACAGATTGAAATAGTGTAAAAAGATCATCGATTTAGGCTAAGACTCCAGCAGATAGTGATAAAATATGCACCTTAACAAGAATGGAACTCATATTATCCTAGCTTTCGTCAAGCACTTTAGTAAATAATAATCAACTTAGATGTAAATCACATAAGAGATCTGATGTCATCCAAATTACACCTCGTAAATAAGATATAAAGCGGTCGATGTCAAATACATAATCCAACCAGGGTTGGGGTCGAATCCCACGATGAATATGAAGAGAACTTTAGTTAATGCGTTTAGCTAATACTATCAACTTACTTATTTCCTAGGGGGGAATATTTGAAACACAAAATAATGAAAAGCAATAGAGAACAATGATTTGATCTTTGATTAAATTCGATTATATTCAATAAGTGGATTGACTAGGATTGTGTTCCCCATGACTTCATAACCACAAGACATTGTATACTAGTGATCTATTCCGGTGCTTATGCAATATTGACAAGTTAACTTCACCTAAATGGTTGGTCCGCAATCTAGATGATTATCATCACGCAACTGGTCCGTATGCGGGTGTATACTTAACTAACCCTTACCCTTAATATCGGATTAGCTATTTCCAGACAAGGTCACGCTATTAGCTGAGGGTTGATAGCCTCAACTCTCCATTGCTAATCCCTTTTTCCATTCATCACCCCTTGATCCGGTGAGTAATAATAAGGCAAATTCCAATGTTTGCAACCGTTAAGAAGCAATTAAAACAAAGGAAAAAATAATACATGCATAAATCCCATTCAAGATTCACTAAGTATTTTTACCTATGTGTGTTAATTCATCATGGTTTTGAAAATCCTAGTTATGGATTAGCTACTCATAATTGAATAGTCATAGTTATAAATTAGAGAATAAATCATAATTGCAACTTACAATGATTCATAGAAGAAACCACTCGTATTGAATAAATCAGCAATCAAAGAACAAAACTCTAATGTTGTTTTAATCCTCAAAATCAAGAACAAAATTATAAACTTTGTTCTTTAACCTTGATGATAGTCAACAACACCCAAAAATAATGTTCAAAGTAGTAAAATTTCATAAACTGTAAAATAAACCTAAACAAAATATTTATACACATGAAACAAATCCTTTCCTAAATCAACTAGGATTCTGGTGTCTGCAAGTACCATGGTCCGTTGGTAGCTTCAACGGGCTTTTAGAGTGTCTGTTAATCCAATCGTTACTTCCCTCAGACTTGTCTTTTTTCAGCATTTGGCCTCAAGCAACAACTTGTTGTGAGATCCTACGAGCCATGGGTCTAGTCCATTGTTTCCTGGCCTCATGAACATGGTTTCTGATCCTAGAGGTACAGGCCCTCAGAATGACCCGACCTTAGAAGGTACGACCCGTCCTGATGTTCGTTGCATGCAGCCTTCTCCTAATCATTGTTCTTTGATTCTTTGCACAATCAGATAGGATGGTCCATTGTAAGTTCACATGATCTATAGGAACCATCAGTTGCATGAAACTTCATTTTTACATTCTCTCTGTTTCAACCCACGGCCGATCAGGACGATCCATTGTAAGCTCGTACGGTCTATGGGATTCAACCATTGCTTGGCACTCTGCTTAACAACTTCTCTAAATTGCATGCAACAGCTGACTAGGATGATTCGTAGTAGGGACCAACGGTCCATAGTACAGCTCATCTGAGGCATTTTTCTCAATTTTGACTCCCACGACCTGTTTTACCTACAAAACTACCAAAATGTGTTATATCCACATAAATGTACCTAAAGTCATGCGCATTCACATAGTTTTAAGAGTCACTAGTGTCGTAAATTCATGGCACATTAACACCCTAAACTTAGCATGCTTGCATGTCCTCAAGTAAATAAATAAAATCAACCCATGGCAACGCTTAACTAGAGGAAACCTAGGAGATGCATAGCAATCCAAACTCACAAAACATACAAGATGTTAACTCAATCAAACTCCCTCCTACCAGGTTAAAACAGAACTTGGTGTGACAACTCAACAATTCTCAACATGACATAATAGGATCAAAGGATGGCATGTACAGTTAAGCTCGGTACATATTTTGCTATTCCAGACAGTTTTAGCTATNAACTCAACAATTCTCAACATGACATAATAGGATCAAAGGATGGCATCATATTATCACTACACAACAAAGCACACTCAACTGACATTTCCCCTAGGTAGCTAGCAATCAACCCATGCAATCGTGTGACTTCATCACAAAGAAGTCCCACACACACATATGTATATGATCATGCCAATATTTATCTTGGGACTAGGAAATAATTCACTCACACTCATAAATAAATTCTAACTATTCGCATATAATACCATAAGCTTTCCTTTACTTTAATACCTCGATTTTTAGACGGTTGAACTAGGATCACTGTAGGACTTTTTTTAGATGTAGCCTAGGATCGGGGTTGGATATGATAGATATGGGAATAGTAACTTAACCCTCCTTGTCACTACACTAACTTTGGCTCCACTTAACCTCTTTTTCACATCTTTTCCTTTTTCCCTTACTTTCTTCTTTTCTTACTTTTTTTTGCAACTACGGGTGATGTTTTCCTTCTTTCAAGCATTCATTTTTCTTTCTAACATTCGTTTTTGTTTGTTCTCCTTTTCTCCCTTTTTTTAATTACTTAAATTTCAAACTTCATTCTGCACACCGCACCCACCTTTTTGTTTGCATTCCTCAATTATTTTCCACCCTACTCTTCTTAATCACCCCTATAATAGCCACCCTGAACTTAGGCAATTTGCCTGAGTTGAGATTCACAATGTCCAAGGAGGGACCAGGGTCAAAACAGGTTTGTTATAATCAAAGCATGACGGTGAATTGGTTTCAACAAAAAGAAAGGTCAATTTGAGCTCAAAATTGGGATCAAGGGATATTTATTTCTATTTGGTAGTTCTTTTAAGGCTAAAGTGGAATATTCGTCAAAAATTTCCTATGATCCTTTCCTAATTTCCCTTCCCATTCCTTGGTATGACCGACCAGGCAAGTTCTAGATTGACACACAATGCCGAACTAACTCTATGTCTTACTCACACAAGCACTTGATTGTACGGCTAAGTTCCAACCACCAGGCTCATGCACAACTTTAACATTAATTATCCTAGAGATACCTATGATACCATACAAAGATCCATACTAGTCACGCCTCACAGCACAAGTATATTCACACAAAAGCAATTAGGAGGGATGTCATTTTAACATACATCACAAAATTAGTTCATCATATGCTTTGTTTGCCTGCTCTTACGCCTCCTATTTTTCTTGCAGTTAACCAACAAAACAAAATAAAACAATAACCCTAAACATGCCAGTTCTACTAGATAAAGAACACCCGAGGGAAAAGACATCCAGCAAGAAAAACCCTCAGGTTATGTTTAAAAAAAATCAAGTACTATCCCACCCCCATTGAAAAATCATGCAGCGTCCTCGACACATTCAAAAAGTAAAACATGAGAATAAGGACATACCTGGGTGTCCTAGATGCCAGTGGTCTGGTCAACGGGGGCTGCAGATGCAACCCCAGAATCCTCAGTAGCTAGAGTCTCAATCATGACTCCAGCTTGTGTAGTAGTAACACCGGCTGTGGCCTGTGCATTATCTGAAGTTTTCTGCAACTCTCCTCCAGAACCACCCGCACACTAGAGCTGCCAGCACCTTTAACCTTCTCCAGTATCTCTCTCTCATGCGCATTGGCGGTGTATCGACTTTCTTTAAGGTAAGCTTTCAATGCTCGCTTTTCCTTTTTTTCATTTTATTATTTCTTCATCCTCCACTCCCTTAGTGGCCCGCTTCTTTTTGCCTTTTTCATGCGGGCCCAGCTCAAGGTCACAGAACTGAGGAATCTCTACATCCAGGTCCTCCTCTATCATTGACAAAGCTTGCGATGGTAAAAGTGGAGTAGGTCTAGGTGACAACTCTAGCATGGAGGCTCTCATCACTGCTAGCTCTCTCTCCATTTTGTCCCAATATTAGATTTGACCATCAGACCGGAACTGGTTGAGGCGTACCTCAAAACCATCCAACCTCATGTGTAACCCCCGTGCTGCATATTTTATTTCTTTTTTAACCCATGGCTTAACTTGCTTGAGTAACATATCAATCTTTCAATCCGCAATTATCAATATTTTGGCCATTTTTCTCATGTCACTCTCTGGAACCAACAAGTATCCAGTGCACCTCTGAACCACTAGAGTTGTTCGATTCTGACTCATCACAGAGCTGTCACTTTTTAGAAATTTCCTTCCGTGTGACAACTTCTTGTTGCTTCTTGTTTCCTGTTGAAGTCATTTTACCTATGATACACATTGTATGATTAACAAAAACAAGACAAGCCATATTGGGGTTTTATCAAACAGATGACCTTCAGTACGAGTCATTATAGGTAACAATGACCCGTTCCTGTGGTTATTGAATCAAATTACTGGAAGTCTGCAGTGTTCCCACGAGCAAGTACAACGGTCCATTGTAAGATACAATGGTCCGTATGAATGGTCCGGGCCAAGGGAGTACAAGGCTTAGGTTACGGGACTTTAAACAACAACTAGTTTCAATGATCCATTAGGTGAACCAATGGTCTGTTGAATTAGTTGCTATGAGACTAAGATCTAGGATCCCTGAGCAGTCCCAACGACCCGATCAATTAGCCGTTGTAGGGTACAACTGATCGTTGATTGGGTCGTGTAGTCTGCCCTCATCTGCATCAGATCCATTAAATCTTTAGCCAAAAACCCAAGTAGTAATTTAGGCATTGAAACAAATGTTTGGCGACTACTAGGTCTCTACCCCCATCAAAAGTTCATAGCACCCATTAGATTAGGTTTTACTACTTAATGATGCGTACTAGTTTCCAGTTTTGATTACAGACTTAAGGTATAGCCATACTTCTCCCTATTCATTAATTTCCAGTAATATGAAATCCCAATGCATAATTTCCCAGTATGTAATTTTAATGAAGCAAGCCACTATGCAATTTAATTTGGGGAGTGTATGACGATGAGAAGGAAGAAACAAGGTTTCCTTTTACACCAAATATACTCACTTTAGCAGGGGAAAGATGACCATTGATCAATGGTGTAAATTCTTTGAGTCAGTCCCACCCTTGTAGGAGTAGTGATGTGATCGGATTGTGTAAACTGTAGGGAGTGAAGGTCGGTGATTTTTTTGATTTTGAATGTGAAGTGTGCATTAGCCGGGTGTGTGCGGTTTTAAATAAGGTGGGCCTGGGCAAGTTGGGTCGGGCTAGGAATATTTAATTTTAGCCATGACTCGTCTAATGGATCTTGTAAATTAACAACGACCCATACCTACTTCCCATTGTTAGAGTTTTGGACACTTACTTGTTGAACTATGGGCACATATGACGGGTCGTTATTGTGACAACGACCCGTACTATGCATCCGTAGGTTCTTTCCATGGATTTCAGGCCTACAGGAATTTGTTACAATGGGCAATCCCACGATCCATGACAGCTAAGTATGGTCCGTTCTAAGTGCCCGTTGGTTCGATTCTGTGAGAGGGCACTCCAGATAGTAACAATGATTTGAAACCACGAGCCATGCAATCTTAGAATGGCTCGTTATGAAGCTCGTGGTTTCAGGTATGAACTGAATCTTTCGAGTTTTTTTTGCATTAAACCTGCACACTTCAATACTTGTGAACACTATATTTACATTATAATTACAACTTGGATTGCCTCCCAAGAAGCGCCTGATTTAACGTCGCGGCACGACGCGTGTATCTTGATTACTTAGACTTCACCCAGATACCTCTATGGGTTGCCTCCCATGCAGCACCTGATTTAACGTCGTGGCACGGTACAAGTCCCTGGATTACTCAAACTTCACCCATAGCCCAAAGGTCCACCATTTAACTTCTTCACTTTTCCCAGATAGGCTTTCATTCATTGGCCATTCACCTTGAACCGTTTGCCTTCATGGTTTTCCAATTAAATTTCCCCATAGGAGAATACTTGAACCACTAGAAATGGTCACAACCATTTAGACTTCGACTTGCCAGGAAACAAGCGAAGCCTAGAGTTAAATAGCAGCACCATATCATTCGGATTGAACTCTTTATAATCAATCTTCTGGTCATGTTAAATTTTCATCCTCTATTTATAAATTTTTGAACTTTCATAGGCTTTCAAACGAAATTCATCTAGCTCATTCAACTGATCAAGCCTCAAGTTCGTAGCATCACTCAAATTCAAATTCAGCTTCTTGAGCGCCCACATAGTTTTGTGCTCAAGTTCGACCAGAAGATAACATGCTTTCCCATACACAAAATGATACGGAGACATACCTATAGGGGTCTTGAATGCAGTACGATAATCCCATAACTCATCATCTAGCTTCCTAGACTAATCTATCCAGTTAGCATTCACAGTCTTTGCCAAGATGGTCTTTATCTCTCTGTTGGAGACCTCAACTTTCCCACTCGATTATGGATGATAAGGTGTTGCCACCCTGTGTTTCACTCCACATTTCTAAAGTAAAGTCTGAAACAACCGATTGTAGAAGTGCAAACCCCCATCACTAATGATGGCTCTGGAAGTCCCAAATCTGGCAAAAATATTCCTCTTCAAGAATGTTGTGACACTTTTACCTTCATTATTTGGAAGCGCAATTCCCTCCACCCACTTTGAAACATAGTCCACAGCTACAAGTATGTACTTCATCCCGTTTGAGCTCACAAATGGGCCCATGAATTCAATGCCCCCAACATCAAACAACTCAATGATAAGGATGGGAGTAAGAGAGAGCTCATGCCTCCTAGATATGCCTCCTTGCCTTAGCCAAATCATGTGCATCTTGGTAAATGGTTGGCTATTAGTACCCACATTGCAGAATTTTATGGGTTGTGTGAATCCCGCTGTGGTGGCTCCAACAGGGGATGAGTGGTAAGCCTCCAATATGCTCAACATCTCTACATCGGGCACATATCTCCGAATTACCCATTCAGCACATATGTGGAATAAGTAGGGCTCATCCCAAAAAATGTTTCGCACACCTGACCTAAATTTCTTCCGTTGGTGAAACGATAAATCTTCCAGTACCACATCACTCACAAGATAATTCGCAAAGTTTGCATACCATGGAATGAGGTCCTGTGAAGCAGCCAAAACCTGCACGTCAGGAATGTGTAACCTATATCAAGCTTATCTCGAAGTGTTGCATCTGCATCTAATCTTGATAAGTGATCCGCCACCTGATTTTCAGTCCCCTTCCGGTCCTTAACCTCAAACTCGAACTCTTGCAGCAATAGAACCCATCAAATCAACCGTGGTTATGCATCCTTCTTTGCCATCAAATATGTAAAAGCTGCATGGTTTGTATGAACTATCACCTTAGTTCCAAGAAAGTAAGGCCGAAACTTCTCGAATGAAAATACCACAACCAACAACTCTTATTCCGTCACGGTGTAATTTTTCTAAGTTGCATTAAGAGACTTGATAGCATAATAAACTGGGTGGAAAATCTTTTCACACCTTTGGCCCAAAACAGCTTCCAGGGCCACTCCGCCAGAACCACACATAATCTCAAATGGTAAGGATCAGTCAGGTGCCACTATGATCGGGGCAGTGGTCAGTTTCTCCTTTATGCATTCAAAAGCCTTCAGACACGCATCATAAAACACAAACTTCACCTCTTTCTTAAGTATCTTACACAAGGAATGTGCAATCTTTGAGAAATCCTTGATGAATCTTCTATAAAATGCTGCATGCCCTAAAAAACTTCGAACACCTTTTACAGAAATCTGAAGTGGTAGACTAGAAATTACATTGATCTTGGCTCTATCCTCCTCAATGCCCTTACCAAAAATCTTGCGGCCGAGTACTATACCTTCTTTGACCATTAAATGACACTTTTTCCAATTCAAATTCAGCTTCTTGAGCGCCCACATAGCTTTGTGCTCAAGTTTGACCGGAAGATAACATGTTTTCCCATACACAAAATGATTCGGAGACATACCTATAGGGGTATTGAATGCAGTACGATAAGCCCATAACTCATCATCTAGCTTCCTAGAATAATCTATCCAGTTAGCACTCACAGTCTTTGCCAAGATGGTCTTTATCTCCCGGTTGGAGACCTCAACTTGCCCACTCGATTATGGATGATAAGGTGTTGCCACCACGTGTTTCACTCCACATTTCTCAAGCAAAGTCTGAAACAACCGATTGCAGAAGTGAAAATCCCCATCACTAATGATGGCTCTAGGAGTCCCAAATATGGCAAAAATATTTCGCTTGAAGAATGTTGTGACACATTTACCTTCATTATTTTGAAGCGCAACTGCCTCCAACCACTTCAAAACATAGCCCACAGCTACAAGTATGTATTTACTCCTGTTTGAGCTCATAAATAGGCCCATGAAGTCAATGCCCCAAACGTCAAACAGCTCAATGATAAGGATGGGAGTAAGAGGGAGCTCATGCCTCCTAGATATGCCTCATTGCCTTTGCAAAATCATGTGCATCTTGGTAAATAGTTGGCTATTAGTACCCACATTGCAGAATTTTATGGGCTGTGTGAATCCCGCTCTGGTGGCCTCAAACAGGGGATGAGTGGTAAGCCTCCAATATGCTCAACATCTCTACCTCGGGCACACATCTCCGAATCACCCCATCAACACATATATGGAATAAGTAAGGCTCATCCCAAAAAAAATTTTGCACATCTGACCTAAATTTCTTCCGTTGGTGAAACGATAAATCTTCCAGTACCACTTCACTCACCAGATAATTTGCAAAGTTTGCATACCGTGGAATGAGGTCCTGGGAAGCAGCCAAAAACTGCACGTCGGGGAATGTGTCATCTATACAAAGCTTATCTCGAAGTGTTGCATCTGCATCTAATCTTGATAAGTTATCCGCCACCTGATTTTCAGTCCCCTTCCGGTCCTTAACCTCAAACTCGAACTCTTGAAGAAATAGAACACATTGAATCAACCATGGTTTTGCATCCTTCTTTTCCATCAAATATCTCAAAGCTGCATGGTTTGTATGAACTATCACCTTAGTTCCGAGAAAGTAAGCCCGAAACTTCTCGAATGAAAATACCACAACCAACAACTCTTATTCCGTCACGGTGTAATTTTTCTAAGCCGCTTTAAGAGCCTTGCTAGTATAATAAACTAGGTGGAAAATATTTTCACACCTTTGGGACAAAACAGCTCCCAGGGTCACTCCGCCAAAACCACACAAAATCTCAAATGGTAAGGACCAGTCAGGTGCCATTATGATCAAGGCAGTGGTCAATTTCTCCTTT
>JACEIK010002798.1:56838-71461 GCA_018107945.1 Datura stramonium | reverse complement strand
TTTATTATCAAATGCTATGTACGTACTACTAAATGTAAATCAACTGATCCCGCTAAGAATCTGTAAATAAAAATTTAAAATATTGCCTAATTATTTTTTTTACTTAAAATTAAGCTTAGTTGAATTAAACTTTAGAATTTAAAACTTAAAATAATTTATTTTAAAAGTAAAAATATAAAATAACTCATTTTTAATTAAAAAAAAAGTAGCTCATTTTGTAAGCGAAACAATAGCCCATTAATCAGGCCCATAACCAAAAAAATTGAATTAGAAAAATTGAACCGAACCAAATTAGTTCAGTTCGGTGTTCGATACACAAAATTGAAAATCGAAAACCAAAAAAAACAAACTGAAATTTTAAAAAACCGAACCGAAAAACCGAATGTCCACCCTTAGTGCTAACTAGTCCCTCTTCTGACCTGTATTTTCAACAAACTGTTGAGTTTCTATTCTTGATCTTCTAAAATATATAGTAACACATGGTATAAGGCCCCTAGAGTTTTCGAGATGTCAAACCAAAAATATGAATCTTCTGTCCTTATTTGCCAACAAATTTGATGCTCGATGTTGTGTCTAAATGCACACGCAAGTGTATGCTGTCGTGCAAGTAATAGATCATAACCTATTTTAACTGCACTTAGCTATAAAATGATGATATGAATTCACTCATAGTCTCAAAATTTCCCACGAAGGTCTAGTTCACTAGGTTACATCCTAATGGAATACAACACCAAATAAATTATCAATATTATGCACACATTTCAATTTTTAAACCACCCAATTTTGAGTTTTTGGTAGCTCATTTCACTATGGGGACTCTATAAGGGTGCTAAGGCCCTAGCCATCCCATAACGACTAGAGGGGTCATCACAAATGGCAAGAATTAAGGCCATACTTGTGGCTAAAGGGTTCGCTCAGACCTATGGGGTATATTATTCATATACTTTTTCCCCGGCAAAACTCACTTATGTTTGCTTATTCATTTCTCTAGTTTATTCTGAGGATCGGTCTTTATGTCAATTGGATATCAAGAATATATTTCTTCATAGTGCAACCACATAGTTTTGTGGTTCAAAAAAAGTATGGGAAATTCTGTGCTTGTATCGCTTGAAATAGAGTCCTTATGCTTGGTTTGATAAGTTCAGTGAGGTAGTTCAGGATTTTGGGATGAAAAATGAGAAAATGTGATCTCAGTCTTCTATCGACAATCAACAACTAGAACTAGCCTCCTATCTGTATATGTTGATGACATTGTCATAAAAAAAGTGATTATGTTGGTATCTTTTCTCTCAATTCTTTCCTGCATACTAGGTTTATACAAAAGACTTGGGCTAGTTGAAATACTTGTTGAGAGTAGAAGTAAATAGAAGCAATAAGAGAATTTTTTGTCTTAGAGAAAGTATATTCTTGACCTGCTTGCAAACAGTAGAAAATTGGCAGCCAAGCCCTGTAGTACTCCAATGGTCCCCAATGTGCATCTTATGAAAGATGAAGACAATCATTTTGATGGTCCATAGAGATTTATAAGGTAAGTTGGAAAGCTAAACTATCTTACTATGACTCGTCCTGATATTACTTTTGCAACAAGTGTTGTTAGCCACTTTATGTTTGCATCTATGATCAAACATTGGAAAACTTTAGAACAGATTCTATGTTACTTGAAAGGAGTTCTTGGACTTGGCATATTGTATAGCAATCACAGTTATACTCGTATTGAGTGTTTTATAGATGTCGCTTGGGCTGGATCCAAGATTGATGAAAGATCTTCTACAGGTTATTGTGTCTTTTTTGGAGGAAACTTGATATTATGGAGAAGTAAGAAGCAAAGTGTTGTATCTAGATTCAGTATAGTATCTGAATACAGAGCTATTTCACAGTTTGGGAGTGAGATTATGTGGATATATCATCTTTTAATTGAAATTATGTTGAAGCATCATCTACCAGTAAAACTCTTGCGTGATAATCAAGTTGCTCTTCATATCGCCTCGAATCTAATGTATCATAAAAGAATTAAACATATTGAGGTAGGCTGTGATTTTATTTATGAGAAGATTCAGGAAAGCCTGATTTTCATTGGCTCCATGAAGATGAGAGAGCAACTAGCTGATTTGTTCACAAAAGCATTAAATGGGACTCGAGTTTATTACCTTTGTAATAAGTTGGACATAATTAACATCTATTCTTCAATTTGAGAGAGAGTGTTATATAATAAAGGACCAAATTTACCTTAAACCGAGGGATGTCACGTGATACTTCTTCGATGAAATTATGTACTAGATATACATATGAAAACAATTAATAAAACAAAAATAGCAGGTAGAAATAATAACAGGGCACTACTTATAAACAAAGTTGTGCATTATCTTGGTGGTTAGGTGTTTTCACCTTGCTTAAAAGGTTTTGGATTCAAACGTATTCAAGCTCATTTTTCCTCTTACACATTCATTAATTTAAATCATATTCGCATAAGGTAGTATTCTTTTTACTATGATATTTTATTAAGTACCTGAAGTTTTATTTTTATTTATTCATGATAATAAATCCTTGAATTGAGTTTTATTAATATTATTTAAGTTGTTCTTTTATAATATGATTGATGTTGGACATATTCTTATACCTATTTTCCATTCTTTTACCTATATTTTACCTTGTTTTGAGTTCATTATCCTTATGAAATGCATGAATTTATGTTTATATGTGTTATATAAGCTAATAAGTGTTTTTAGATGTTTTGAGCAGGTAATTAATGAAAAAGGACTCAAAAAATGGTCCAAGGTGTGAAGAAGGAAGAGTTTGAGAAAATTGGCCTGGTGAGATAGCTGATGTGCCGCCCAGACCCCCAACTTCAGAGAAAATTATGATCAGTTTGGTTTGTTGGGTAGTGCGGTGTGCCAGGTCTTCAACTTCAGAGGAATTTTTGCTCAACACCTTGGTGAAATGAGTGGTGCAGCATGCAAAGAGGTTTTGGATTTGAAAAAATTTTCTAACACTTTGGTGCATTGGATGGTGCGGTGCACCAGGTCCCAGAATGTGCAAAATTTGACTAACACCTTGGAAAGATGGCTGGTGCAGCGCGCCAGAGGCAAAACTTCAGAGGAAATTCGAGCCAAGTTTGGTGCGTTGGATAGTGCGGCACACCAGAAGCTGTCTGGAGCGGATTTTCAAGTCTAAAAGTTGTATTTCTCAAGGAAAAAAGTGTCATTTGATGCCTTATTTATAAATATAAAATCTAGGGAATTTTTTTAGGAGTCTTCAGTCAAAAAGATCGATTCAGTACGCAGTTCTTGGGGGAAGAGACAGAAATTTATTTTCTTCTAGGTTTTATTCTTACTTTATGCTTTTGTTAATTCAAATGATGAATGCTTTAGCTTTCCACTTGAACATGAGAGGCTAAACTCTTGTTCTAGGGTTTTGGCCATAGCTGATGGTTGAAGTTGAAATACTTTTTTATGCTAGACTTTGATTCTTCATTCAAGATTGTTTATACTTACTTATTTTCATTACTTATTCGATAGATTGATCACCTTACGAATATTATCTAATTAGTTCAGGGTTGAACTCGGGAGAGGAAACTAAGAGGGTTAAAAGTAAGTATTGAATAGGTTTCAAGGATCTTTGCCACTGAGTTCAAGGTGAGATTTCGTTGTTGAGAATAGGAATATACCTTTCAACCCTGTTCAGTTGAATACAAGTAGCTACAACCATCGTCTCATGATTCTCCTACAACCATAGGGATATAGGTGTTAGACTTCATGCAATAGTTCTTGGATGTTCGGGAGAATGACAATAAATGGAATCATAACTTGCAACTAGAAATCTTGAAAAGAGTTAGTCTAGAAAAATCGAGTCCTAAAACTCAACCTGAAAGCGAAAGTGCCAAAACCCTAGATTCTCTCTATCACAACCCGAGTTTATACCATGGGCGAGACATGGTATTTCGAGTCACAAGTAACCCCAAGTCAACCCATGGTCTATCATAACACTGGTAAACTTAGTAAACATAAGCGGATGCTTTAAATAAATTAAATCATTCAAGAAAACTAGTTTGATAAAAGTCCATACATCTGAAAATAATACTGAATATCTGAGTCTACTTTTGAAAGCCATCTACTAATGATGAGTTGTTGGGATAAGTCCCCAGCTAAATCTAAATTCTAATTGAAAAAAATTAACTGAAAATAAATATCGTCCTCGAAAGATGAGGGCTCACCAAAAGCTGTTGTTGGTATCGTCTGAAGGAATCTACTGGCAATGCTGAGGCTGAGTACTTGTGCCTCTATCATGATAAGATACAAAATAGAAGGTATGCGTTAGTACTTGAAATGTACTGAGTAAGTGAGATATATAATAAGCATGAAAGAACAGTAACTGAACTGAAATGACATGAAATGACCAACTGAAATACTGAAAACTGGTACAATGAAATATAACTAATATGGTCAATAATGAACCCTGGCTAATGGTCATAAACATGTGCTGAATCTGAAATACTGAGTTGAACTAAACTGAACTGGACTAAGTTGAATTGAACTGACTAGTGGGAGAGTATATAACCGACATATAACCACGTGAGCTAGACGTGGAGTTCGATGTATACGCCCCATTGATAGGACCCAATATACCTTGCTAGGGTATAAAGGAATGAATTGGATGATCACAAATCTGGGGCCATAGGGCTAATAAAATAACCTATAGTGGCAATGTAGTTCTGGGAACCTGGGTTCGCTGGAACCCCAGTCTGCACGGTGTTAAATTCTACTCCTACTGGATAGTCCTAATCTGACTACTAAGCTGATAGCTCGTAACTGGGTCCAAGACTAAATCAGGAATACTTATCTTGAAGTACCCTAAGAGTCTTAGTGGACCGAATTTTGTAACTGATGTTCTAAGACTGGTCAGAGCTGCTTATATGGAGGCGTCGTAACCGTCTAAAGAATGAACTAAAGCTGAAGTTGGTGGTTCTAAGACTGGTTAGAGCTACTTATCTGAAAGCATCGTAATCGTCGGTAGAACTAACTAGTAACTAATAACTGATAACTGATATCTTCTAACTGGGAGGCATTATTGACACCTCAAGAATTAACTGTAGTCAAACTGATCGGCTGACATATCTAAAAATACTGAACAAGCTAATATTCTGACTGAAACTGAACTAGCATGCAACTGACTGAGATTTCAACTGATATTAATAATATGGGAATCCCAACACTGATAGAATCAAGTAAAATGAATAACTAATCAATTATGCAAGACTCTAATTTACTGCATTTAAAAGTTAGGACTATAACCATCTTTACAAGAATAAGTATCAACATGATCACTAGGTAATGAAAATATAGTAACAATTAACATGAACAATATTCCACATAATATAGATGGAATCTGGCTGAAAATTTATTCACATTCGAAAACTCAGGGCCAAGAACTGATAAGAAAATTTAGATGGATTTTGAGGGAACAAGACAAGGACAATTCCCTTGCTAAATTCTCACATACCTAGTGAAGGATTCCTGAGAAAATCCTTGAGAAGTTCTGAGAAGAAGAAGTTGAAACACTTTCCATGCTCTGTGCTTCCTGATTGAGATTCTACGTTCAGACTTCTAAGAGAATGAGAGGAATGAATTATGAATGTCGATTACCCCTCTAAATACCCTGAATATAATTAAAAACGACGTAGTTTAAGGATTAAAAAGGTGAAAAGTTACAAATATGCCCCTGAAAGAAAATCTGGAAAACTGCCCGATAGGGACAAATGGGTCACACAATGAGTAGTTGGTTGATACCACGACTTGTTGGGACCAGTCGTTGGTCCTGGGCCTAAATCTAGGGATTACGGAACTGGAAACGGGTGGGGACCATGACTCATTGAAAGAACCAATGGGTCGTTGGTACCTCTCATAGTCACTGGCAGGGATTCGAGTAAAAACACTGGACCCTCTCTCTAACGGGTGACACCATGACTCGTTGGTTGAGACAATGAGTCGTTGTCATCCCTCGTCCTAGCTACTAGAAATCCTGAAGAATTTTGGGGCTTGACACCACAGGTGGACACAACGACTCGTTGTCTGATGCAACGCATCGTTGTTGCCACTCATTGTCACTGGAAAAGATCATCAACAACACCCTGGAGCTCTAACTAATGAACCACCCCACAAGTCGTTACATCTGACGGAGACTCATCATTTGACTCATGGGTTCTTGTAAAGGGTCAACTGATTCCTGAGCTGGGAAGGTAACGAGTGACAGGATGACTCGTTGCCTCATGCAACGGATTGTTCCACGCCTCATTGGTTCTTGGAGGACAATTGGCAGGGATGACCATGACCCAGACAATGGGTCATTACTGCTGATAACGACTCGTTGTCTTGGTCGTTCTGAGAAAAAAATTCTGGTTTTCCCCTGGTTTTCATGCAAGGTCTGAGTTTGGTCTAGAAAAATTTTGGGGTGTTACAATATCTCCCCCTTGGGATCATTCGTCCCTGAATGAAGTCTAAGACTGTTGGAAAACTGGGAAAAGAGCTGCAATTCCTAGACTAACACTATGAACTGATTTCTGGAGGAATGACCGACTCCAAACTTATTTAGCCATGTTAACAGAGTTGATGCAACTAGGATGCATATTAAATATCTGAATAGAGCTTATGAGCTTATAACCCTCAGCTAAGTTTGTAGTTTCAACTAGGAGGAAATGTGCTGACTTGGTCATCTGATCCACTATCACCCAAATTGAATCATGTTGCCGACGAGTATGAGGTAGACCTGTAATAAAGTCCATATTCACTTCTTCCCACTTCCATGTGGGTATTCTAATATTATGAGTCATACCTCCAGGTCTGTGGTGTTCCACCTTAACCTGCTGGCAGTTTGGGCACTTAGCCATAAATTTTGCAATGTCTCTTTTCATGTCGTTCCACAAGTAAATATCCCGTAGGTCACGGTACATCTTAGTGGCACCTGGGTAGATAGAATATCTGGAACTGTATGCTTCTGCCAGTATTTGTTGTCTTAAGTCACCTACATCCAGTACACAAAGTCGAACCAGGTAACGAAGCACACCATCTCCCCTTTAGAGAAAGCCTCCACTTCTTTTCTAAGGACTGCTTCTTTCAGCTTAATCAATATGGGATCTTCATCCTTCCTTGACTTAACTTCAACAACTAACAAGGAATCTGACCCACTTTGCATCACTACTCCGGCCTCAGCTGAATCGACCAAATGCACTCCCAACCGAGCTAACATGTGAATATTTTTTGCCAGTACTTTTTTGCTCTCTTCAACATGGTCAACGCTCCACATGGAAATTCTGCTTAGGGCATCAGCCACTACATTGGCCTTGCCCAGGTGGTATAGCACGCTCATGTCATAATCCTTCAATAGTTCCAACCACCTTCTCTGCCAAAGATTCAAGTCCTTTAGACTGAACATATATTGAAGGCTCTTGTGATCGGTGAAAACATCCACGTGAGCCCCATAAAGATAATGCCTCCATATCTTCAAAGCAAATACCACCGTGGCCAACTCAAGATCATGAGTCGGATAGTTCCTTTCATGAGCCTTGAGTTGTCTGGAGGCATAAGCTATCACCTTAACCCACTGTATCAGAACGCAACTGAGTCCAACTCTGGAAGAGTCACAATACACTACGAACCCATTTGTTCCTTCCGGTAAGGTTAAACATGGAGCAGTAGTGAGTTGAGACTTCAACTCCTGGAAACTCTTCTCACAAATATCTAACCACTGAAACTTCACCTTTTTCTGAGTTAACTTAGTCAGAGGAGATGCAATAGAGGAAAATCCTTCTACAAAACATTAGTAATAACCGGCTTGACCCAGAAAACTTCTGATATCGGTTGGGGAAGTAGGTATTGGCCAATCTTTCACCGCTGCTATCTTATGAGGGTCTACCTGAATACCCTCACCAGAGACCACATGACCAAGGAAAGTCACAGATTTCAACCAGAATTCACATTTGCTGAATTTAGCGAATAATTGGCGGTCTCTGAGCATCTGTAGCACTATCCTCAGATGGTTAGCATGTTCCTCCTTGTTTTTGGAGTACACTAGAATGTCATCAATGAATACAATGATGAACATGTCTAGATACTACTTGAAAACCCTGTTCATCAGGTCCATGAAAGCTACAGGGGGTTACTTAGTCCGAAGGACATAACCATGAATTCATAGTGACCACACCGAGTTCTGAAGGTTGTTTGCGGTATGTCACATTCTTTGAATCTAAGTTGATGATACCCCGACCTGAGATCTACCTTGAAAAAGCACTGACTCCCTGAAGCTGATCAAACAAGTTGTCAATCTTGGGTAGGGGATACCTGTTCTTAACTATAACTTTGTTCAGTTGACGGTAGTCGATACACATTCTGAGAGTACGATCTTTATTTCACACGAATAACACTGAAAAACCCCATGGAGAGATGTTGGGCCTGATGAAACCTTTATCAAGTAGGTCTTTTAACTACTCCGTCAACTCCTTAAGCTCAACTGGAGCCATTCTATAAGGAGGAATTGAGATGGGCTGAGTGTATGGAAGAAGGTCTATGCCGAAGTCTATTTCCCGCTTGGGAGGGACTCCGGGAAGATCTTCAGGAAACACGTCAGGAAACTCGCTGACAACTGGAACTGACTGGATAGTTGGGGTCTCAGAGCTAGAATCTTTGACTCGAACTAGGTGATAAATGCAACCTTTAGTAATGAACTTCCTTGCCTTAAGGTAGGAAATAAACCGACCCTTAGGCGCTGAACTACTGCCCATCCATTCTAAAACTGACTCATTTGGAAACTGCAATCTAACAACTCTAGTTTTGCAGTCGACTGAGGCATAACCAAAGTGTAACCAATCCATGCCAATAATGAGATCGAAATCAACCATGTCTAACTCTACTAGATTAGCTGGAATGACCTTTTTCAATACTGAGACTAGGAAGTTTCTATACACCCGATTGGCTCTAACTAACTCACCAATTGGGGTAGAGACTGAGAATGGTTCTAAGAGGACTTTTGGACTGATTTCAAACTGGAAAGCTACATAGGGAGTCATGAATGATAGTGTGGATTCTGGATCTATTTGGGCATACACATATAGAAGAAAGATATGTAACATACTCGTGACTACATCAGGTGTGCTCTCCTGATCCTGATGAGAGGACAAAGCATAAAAGAGGTTTTAGCGTTGACCGCCATCCACACCTAAAGTGTTGGCCTGCTAAGTTAGTCGGCCTACTGGAGCTGCTAAAGTGGTAGACTGTGATTTCCCCCATCCTGCGGATGGACACTCCTTTTGTCGGTGACTTAGCTGTCCACACCCAAAGCAACCCTCTTTGTCCTAGAGGCATTAACCTGGATGGTTTTTGCCACACTTAGGGAAATATTGGATAATGGTTGTTGGCATTGTAACTCTGGGACTATGAGCCAAATGCTCCACCCTTCCGATCCTTACAAGACCGAAAAGTAGGGGCACTGGCTGAGGTGGGTATTGGAGTCCTCTGCTACTGCTGCTGTGGGAGACTACTACCTTCAAACCTCAAGTGTCCATAATTTGATTGACCAGTTCTAGACCGCTTGTTCTCCCGCTTCATATCTTTCAACTTTTCTGCCTCAATCTGCTAGGCATGAATGATAAGGCTGGAGAGGTCAATATCATTTATGAGCATCGCGGTCCTACACTCCTTAAGTACCAGGTTTGATACTCCGTTGATAAACTTAAGCATGCGATTCCTTGGCTCGGCTATCATCTCTGGAGCATACCTTGATAACCGTGTGAACTCCAATGCATACTCCTCTACGGTCTTGTTACCTTGTTTCAACTTCATGAACTCTGCGACCTTAGCCTTCCTCAACTCCCGGGGGAAGAATCTGTCTAAGAATATTGTAATAAACTCTTCCCACTCTACCGGTTCGGCTCCTGCTGGTCTCTCTTCCTTCCACTAATCGTACCAAATTTGTGCCACCCCTTTCAACAGGTAGGAAACCAGATCATCACTCTCTGCAGAACGAAGAGATAATCTGGGTGATCTTCCGCACCTCATCTACAAACTCCTTTGGGTCCTCTTCCACCTTGGATCCATGAAAGGATGGAGGGTTCATTCAAGTGAAGTCCCGAACCCTAGCAGCTACAGCGAATTCGTTTGTGTTTACCGAAACCACCTGCTGGTTCACTTGATTTGTCACTGCTTGAGCCAACAGCTGGATTGCCGCTCTAAATTATGTCGAATACACTTGGTCGTCCTAAGGGGCTGCTGGAGTTGGTGGGGCAGGTCGATTAGTGTTGCCAGCCCTTCTTCCGTTTCCTTGTCTTGGAGGCATAGTTTCACTAAAGAGCACGAATTAGGAGAACGTTTCTGAAATTGAAATTCAACACACCATAAGGAGTATGAACAAAAGGGAGTTTTTATAATAACGTATCGTAGCTTCCCCTTCATAAGTGTGGCGCACTTCCCACCCATGAAAAGGACTCTAGTTGACGCGACTTTCAGATATCCTAGGATACTCTAAACCTAGTGCTCTGATACCAAAATTTTCATTACCCAAGTCTATACCCTGGACGATACACGGTACTTGGAGTCACAAGTAACCTGAAGACAACCATGGTCTATCATAACACTGGTAAATTGAGTAAAATAAGCGGAAGCTTTAAATAGATAAAATCATTCAAGAAAACTAGTTTGGTAAAAGTCCATACATCTGAAAACAATACTAAATATCTGAGTCTATGTCTAAAAGTCATCTACTAATGATGAGTTGCTGGGACAAGTCCCAACTAACTCTAAAGTCTAATTGAAAGAAATTAACTGAAAATAAATATCATCCTCGAAAGATGAGGACTCACCAAAAGCTGTTGCTGGTATCGTCTAAAGAAATCTATTGACGATGCTGGGGCTGAGAACCTACACTTGTATCATGATATGATACAACATATAAGGTATGCGTCTGTACTTGAAATGTACTGAGTAAGTGAGAGATATAATAAGCATGAAATAATAAGTAACTGAACTGAAATGACATGAAATGACTAATTGAAATACTAAAAACTGGTACAACTGAAATATAACTAATATGGTCAATAATGACCCTAGCTGATGGTCATAAACATGTCCTGAATCTAAATACTAAGCTGAGCTAAACTGAACTAGACTGAGCTGAACTGAACTGACTAGTGGAAGAGTCTATAACCGACATATAACCACATGAGCTAGACATGGAGTTCGATGTATATGCCCCAATGATAGGACCCAATGTACCTTGCTAGGGTATAAAGGCATGAACTGGGTAATCACAAATCTGGGGCCATAGGGATAATAAAATAACGTACGGTGGAAATGTAGTTCTGGGAACCTGGGTGTGCTAGAACCCCGGTATGCTCGGTGTTAAGACCTACTCCCACTGGATAGACCTAATCTGACTACTAAGCTGATAGCTCGAAACTAGGGTCCAAGACCAAATCAGGAATACTTATCTAGAAGTACCCTAAGAGCCTTATCGGACCGGATTCTGTAACTGGTGTTCTAAGACTGGTCAGAGCTGCTTATCTGGAAGCATCTTGATCGTCTAAAGAACAAACTAAAGCTGAAGCTGGTGGTTCTAAGATTTGCTAGATCTGCTTATCTGGAAGCGTCGTAATCATTCGTATAACTAACTGGTAACTAATAACTGATAACTGCCATCTACTAACTGGGAGGCGTTACTGACACCTCAAGAACTAAGTGTAGTCAAACTGATCAGCTGACATATCTAAAAATACTGAACATGATAACATTCTGACTGAAATTGGACTAGCATCAAACTGAATGAGATTTCAACTGATATTAATAATATGGGAATCCCAATACTGATAAAATCAAGCAACATGAATAACTAATCAATTATGCAAGACTCTAATTTACTGCATTCAAAAGCTAGGGCTACAACCATATTTACAAGAAAAAGTATCAACATGATCACTAGGTAGTGGAAATATAGTAACAATTAACATGAACAATATTTCACATGATATAGATAGAATCTGGCTAAAAATTTATTCACATTCGAAAACTCAGGGCCTAGAACTGATAAGAAAATTTAGATGGATTTTTGGGGCACAAGGGAAGGACAATTCCCTTTCTAAATTCTCATATACCTGATGAAAGATTCCTGAGAAAATCCTTGAGAAATTCTAAGAAGAATAACTCGAAACCCTTGCCCTACTCTGTGTTTTTTGATTGAGATTCTACGTTCAGAATTCTGAGGGAATGAGAGGAATGAAGTATGAACGTCGTTACCCCTCTAAATCCCCTGAATATAACCCAAGACGACGTACTTTAGGGATTAAAAAGGTGGTAAGCTACAAAAATTCCCCTGAAAAAAAATCTGGAAAATTGCCCAATAAGGACCAACAGGTCATACAATGAGTCTTTGGTTGATACCACGACTCGTTGAGACCAGTCGTTGGTCCTAGGCCTAAATCTAGGGCTTACTGGAACTGACAATGGTTTGGGACCACAACTCATTAGAAGAACCAACGGGTCGTTGGTACTTCCTGTGGCCACTGGCAGGGATTCGAGTAAAAACACTGGACCCCCTCTCTAACGGGAGACACCATGACTCGTTGGTTGAGAAAATGAGTCTTTGTCACCCCTCGTCCTGGCTACTGGAAATCCTGAAGAATTTTGGGGCTTGACACCACAGGTGGACACAACAACTCATCCTGTGATGCAACGGGTCGTTGTTGCCACTCATTGTCACTGGAAGAGATCATAAACAACACCCTGGAGATCCAACTAACGAACCACCCCACGAGTCATTACATCAAACGATGACTCATCGTTTGACTCATGGGTTCCTAGAAAGGTTCAACTGATTCTTGATCTAGGAAGGTAATGAGTGACAGGACCACTCGTTGCCTCATGCAACAAGTCATTCCATGCCTCGTTGGTTCTTGGAGGACAACTAGCAAGGCTGACCACAACCCAAACAACGGGTTGTTACTGCTGACACGACTCGTTGTCTCAGTCGTTCTGAGAAAAAATTTCTGGTTTTCCCCTGGTTTTTCATGCAAGATCTAAATATGGTCAAGGAAAGTTTTGGGGTGTTACACTCTCATCATTTGAATTACAAATAGATGTAAAAATGATTTTTGTTCATTAGTTTGATATACATTTTAAGTTACAAGAATAATTTTCTAAACCATTTCCCCATATTACTTGTGTATATTTGAATAGTGAGATAAAATGTTAATCTTGAGCAATTAATCTGACAAGTTTCTGAGGAATTGATATCAGGACTTTATCATCCTATATTACTTGATGACCATGTTCTCTTATGTGTGCTTAGGTGATATCAAGTTTTTAGCACCGTTATCGGGGACTTGAAGATTGATTAATTATTTATACGTTAGGATTTTTATTTTGTTATTCGAATTTTACATTTATTTGTGGTTGTTGAGATTTCAGGTGGTATTTGTTTAGTGTATGCCAGCTACTAGAAGTCAGCGACCACCCTTGGCTCAATTTGATTCGGAAATCGAGAGAACTTTTTGCAGGTTAGCTATGGAAGAAAGTCATGAGCAAGCACAGGGTAACAACTAGGATAGGATTCCAGTGCTCAATTTTGCTCGGCCAAACTTGGAGAACTCTTCTAAAGCGATCATCAAGCTGGCCATCATTGGAAACTTCGAGTTGAAGGAGGGAACCGTGAAGTTGGTTCAGAACACTTGTCAATATTAATACAAGCCGCACGAGGATCCCCACAGACATCTGATGATGTTCGTAGAGCCTAGTGAGAACTTTCACTATCAGAACGTGTCAGATGAGTATGTTAAGCTCACATTGTTCCCTTTCTCATTGATTGGTGAAGCTAAGGAGTGGCTTCAGAATGATCCATCTAGGTCCATTACTACATGGTAGGCCCTCCAACAAGTTTATAAATAGGCTTTTCTCATCGAGGAGAATGAAGGAGTTGAGAGGAAAGATCTCATGATTTATGCAGAGAGATGGTGAGACCTTAGCTCAGGCTTGGGAAAGATACAAGGAATACTTGAGAGTTGCCCGTACCATATGTAGCCGAAGGAGATCATTTGGCACAACTTCATAGAGGGGATGAAGCCAGAGTCTAAGATCTTACTAGATGATGCAACACAGGGGCAAATTTTTCCAAAATCTATGATGAGATAGAAGCTCTATTGAGTCTCATGTCAGCTAGGAGTCAAGATTACTAGGATTCAGGCAGAGGCTTTACAACATCCGATGTCCCAGGGAAGCTTGAGGTTGATGGTGTAGCAGCAATCCGGGCAGACATTAGTCAATTGGTGAATGTGATCAACAAGCTAGTGACCACACTAGCTGTAAGTCAAGTTCTTTAGGTTCAAAAAGTTCAGACTCCGCCACCACCATGTGAGGCGTGTGGATAAGGCCATCAATTATTCAGGTTGTCCACTAACGCCAGAGTCTATAAATTTTGTAGGTCAACAAAGTCATTGATCACGGGCAAAAATATCATGCCCGTGATACGCTTTATAACTTGAATTAGTCGTGCTGTCTAAGTTATTTTGTACATTTTCATGTAATTTTATATAAATGTGATTATATGTGCTAACCAACATGATTAGTCCTTGTTTTGTAGGTTTTAATGATTT
>JACEIK010002798.1:15517-37677 GCA_018107945.1 Datura stramonium | reverse complement strand
CCCAAAAACACTTATTTGAAAAGCATTTTTGTGAAAAATACACTTAGAAGCACTTTTCAAAAAATTTGTCCAAACACTAATTGCTGTTCAAAAGTGCTTTTTAAATGGCCAAACACTACTTGTTTCTCATTTTTTTGATAAGCACTTTTTAAAAAAAAACACTTCTCGAAATAAGTTGATTTGAGAAGTTTGACCAAACAGGCTATCAATCTTGCATAAAAAAAAGCAGGAAAGCATTGAACAAGGTTCCTACTTTCCCGCTAAACCAACAATTCCTTTTAGTGTTAATCGATTTCTTAATATAAATAAAGAGTTGAAACAAAAGTTATTGAATTTTCGAAAATTCCCGCCCAATACCTAAAATTCGCCCATAATACTAATTATATGTGCACTTTCACAGGAGTGCCTAAAAAGTTTATATATACCTTCAATGAATTTTCTTAATTTAGCGAGAAATCCCAATGGAAAAAATGTTACGTGTACATATCAATGTTACTTGTTGGGGAGAAGGACAACCTACTCATGCAAAAAGGAATGATACAGCAAAAAGTTTTAGAAACTGTGATGAATGATGAGAGACGACTTAAAATGAAGCATGAATGAGTACAAAAAGAAAGAAAAAAGAAAAGAAAAATTTATTATTTTCTATATTTTACTTTATGTGATATAGTTTCATCTCATATGATTTCATATTGCAATGACCAAACGGGCCCTAAGTGATAGAACTTTTACATTATCAATTCACCTCATGAACTGAAAGATGTCATTAGTAAATGAAGAACATGGTGAAGGTGTGATGACATTTGTTCAAGTGCAGAACTGCCAATTGACATCAATAGCGAGTCCAGAATCAAGATCGATAAATGGAGCGGTGACTGCACATGGCAGAGCTTCCAAAGAGGAAGATAGCGGTTTTGCATTCGTTAACTGCAATGTTGGAGGAACTGGTCGGATTTGGTTAGGCCGAGCATGGAGGCCTTTCTCAACCGTAGTCTTTGCCAACACTTTCATGACTGATATCATTGCTCCTGAGGGCTGGAACGACTTAAATGACCCTTCAAGAGACCAGTTAACTTCTTATTCATGCATACATTTAATTTCATAAATATATATATACACACACACTTCTTCTCCCATTGTGATTTGTGTGTGTATTTAACCTTATTTATATTTATTTTCATCTAAAAAGGATTAAACTGATTAGTACTGTGCGTTGCAGAACTATATTCTATGGAGAGTACAATTGCTCAGGAGCAGGATCAAACATGTCGCAGAGGGCGCTATATGTTCAAAGGCTTAATGACACCCAAGCACTTCCCTTCCTCAATTCCTCTTTCATTGATGCTGATCTATGGCTACAATCTTTCTCTAATTAGAATTTTATATATTAATCCTCTTTCCTTATTACTTCAATAACTCTTTCCTATTTTTGTTTATCTAATGTACGAACATATAAGTTATTTTGCCTAAAAAACTAACACCATATATATGTATAAATATATTTGTAAACTGAAATGTATACTTTTATTTCTCCCACATATCGATCTTCATTACACGAAGAAGAGAGATTAATGTTATATTATACCTACAATGTTCTATCAATATTCCTCAATTAGAGTAAGGTGAACTGTTTTTAATTCTTTGATCAAATTTCAGACCATCGTTTTGTACTTGACTCTCCTTTCATTTTTGATCTATTTCTGCAATTATACTTACCTAATTTAATAATCCTCAAACATCTTTACCAGCTTAGCAGTCAATTCTTTTATGAAAAATATCAAACGAGCGTTAGCTCAAGATTTAAGAATTACTTAAAATAATTGGAGCTTCACAATTATATAAAACAAGTGGGTGATAAGAAAATAACTAAATAGTCAATAAAGTACTATCAAGCCATGTATATTACAAAAACCGTACTTATTCAAACTCAAATTACAAAAGACATATAGTTCACTCCTGAAAATCATCATTTTCTAGAAATGATAATTTTATGACCCTTAATTAAATATTTATATAAGAAAGTAAAATTCAAATTGTCCTTTAATTAGTACTCTTCTAAATCAAACAATTACTATATTTTATTTTAAATTTAAATAAATCAAATTTGTGAGAAATATTATGTTGAATTAACATCAATGAAAAAGAGCTATATATATTGCAGGTATATATAAATTAATATTACAATAGTTACGATTTATGCGTGTTGTTTATATTTTTTTAATTCATGAATCGCATAAAAAATAGAATATACATTGGATTTTTGTTACTAAATATTAATTTATAATTGATGCAAAATATGAGATTTTGTTTTGTTTATATTCGCATTTTAACATGAGGTTAAAAAAAAAAAACTAATTTAATTTTGTATTTATAAAGAAGAAAGGCGCAAACATAACTAGTTAGGGGATTATGGATGAACTTGGAGTTGGGAATCGGGATATCGCTTGGCTCCGTATATCGCGCCTTGGCTTTTCATGCAAGTGGACGTATAAAACGGTGGGAACGATACATAAGGCATACCGGACGGGAGGGAATTTTGCTATATGAAGATGGGAGAGAGCGGCATTCGGACGGCGGAAGCGGCGGAGCCTAACCACCATTGCGCCAATGATTCCGATCTCCCACCATCAGACCGCCCCGTCCGTGTCTACGCCGATGGGATCTACGATCTCTTCCATTTCGGCCACGCCCGCTCCCTCGAACAAGCCAAAAAACTGTATGCGCCGGCCACTACTCTCTTCTCCTATATCGTACTTTCATGCATCTATGTTACATTTGTATTTCTACCTATGTGAACTTTGATTAAAGGAAGACAATTCACAGTTGTTGTAGGTTGATGGTCGATGTAAAAATTGTAGGAGTACTATAATTTTAATGAATTCTGTAAACACTGAATTATTGGAATGATATGGACACGAATATGGATATAGAGGTTTCCAGTGTAAAAATATTCATAATATAATAGCTCCTCAATGATATGGGCATGATGAGAGTGGAATAAATTTAGAGGACTAATGTAGCCGATTTCCAAATAGTTTAGAATTGAGGCATGCTGATTGATCAATATCTTTTGTAAAGTATGTGTGTAGGCAGAGATCTTGTGTCCAGTCATCATTTATCATTAGTGTGGTGTAATTTGTGAAGAGTCACTTGTGTTAGCTGTTGGTAATAATGCCATGATCTTTTTATGTTTGGTTAGTATCCATAATTTCCCTTGTTCTATTGAGTGCTTTCTCAATTTGTAGTTGACATTGGTAAATATTTGTAGAGTGGGTCCCCATTGGTGAATGCTTCGGGCATATTGGCTTCCCAATCTCTTCATTTAACATTTATTTTGGGATGGTCACAGGTTTCCTAACACATACTTGCTTGTTGGTTGTTGCTCTGACGAGATGACACGCAAATACAAGGGTAAAACTGTTATGACAGAGGAAGAGCGTTATGAATCCCTCCGCCATTGCAAGTATGTTCTTTTGTTTTAGTACTTTCCACTGCAAGTATGGATTTAGATGATTCATATAGCTGACCAAACTAATTTGGAACTAAAGCATATTTGATTGATTGAGTATAGTCAATTTCTTCATCATATCTTGTTCTGACTTAGGGTCCAGGAATTTTTCAAAGAATGTTTGTTGTCTGGATGTGTAGGTTGTCGACTTTTCTAAAATGACTGTTCCAAAGAACATTCATTATCAAATATGTCTTTTCTATTTTTACCTAATTTCCTCTTTGGTACCGGTAAATTCGAAGAACAAATGATGCATGTCGGGCTTTCATGTGATTCAGCGGCATTTAGGCTCAATTGTGAGTGGTTGGAGTCATTAAATCTGTGCATTTTTCAGTCTCAAATATTTTAAGCGTGCTTCATTCTCATTTTCCATATATTGGTTAAGGCTGTTTACTTGGGAAGGCTCTCCATTTATTTGTAATCCTTTTAGTTCTATTGCCATTAATTCTCTTTATGCTAGTAAAACTGGAATTGAGTGATCTTTTCTTTTTCTAGGTGGGTAGATGAAGTTATTCCTGACGCCCCATGGGTGTTAAATCAAGAATTCCTTGACAAGCATCATATTGACTATGTTGCTCATGATGCTCTTCCGTAAGTTATTTTAGCTTCAATGTTGCTTTAAGACAATTGGGATATCTTTCAGGTGGACAAAACGAATAACCAATTTTTCCATGAACTTGTGTATGTGCTATCATGAAGATGATGAATCGGATCACGTGTTCATCGATGATAATTCTGGTGTATTCCCGCTCAGAAGAAATTCTATCTCTCCCCCACCGCCACCCCCCACTCCCACCCCCCGCCTTCCGCCTGTGATTGAACCATTTGGTTTACAACTGTATTGTTTTAACATTTGGTTTACAACTGTATTGTTTTAACATTTTGAAAGTATAAAAGTGTATGCCCAAGAAGTTTATGGTAAATATCTATGTTGCTCAGATTCTCCAAAAATATTGCCGCATCCGTGTCCGATCCTCCAAAAATACACCATTTTTAGAGGATCCAACATGCACCCATCGGTATTTTGAAAGAGTCCGAGCAACATAGGTAAATATGATTAGAGAAGCAATGTACTATGAATGACAAATCATCTTATTAGAGACAAGTGGACATTGTCTTGCGAAGCACCTAAAAGAACATACAATCTTGAGTTTGAACAAAAAGGATCTTTAAATTGAAAAAGAGTGATGACTTGTAAACATTCTTTCCAGGATTCAATCAGAGATATTATGAGTTGTATGGTCTAATTGTGTCCAATTGTAGCTTGAGAAACTATTGTCAAGTCAATACAAGAATCTGGAAGGGGTTTGTTTAATCTTCTTCTTCTTTTCTTGAATAATTGACAGTTATGCTGATGCTAGTGGAGTGGGAAAGGATGTCTATGAATTTGTGAGTAATTGCTTATAGATTCTGACATCATGCATAGCTCATTTGTTGCTCGATTTGTTTCAAAACATTCGACATTTAACAGTCTCCTTTGTAGGTCAAAGCCGTTGGAAGATTTAAAGAAACAAAACGAACAAATGGAATTTCAACTTCAGACATGATAATGAGGATAGTTAAAGACTATAATCAGTATGTGATGCGAAACTTGGATCGTGGATATTCAAGGAAAGAACTTGGTGTTAGCTATGTCAAGGCATGATCTTTATTCAAATATAGTGCTCTGCTTTACTTATTTCAATCCTTTTGATTGCTTCACATGGAATTCCTATGGTATGTGATATGGCCTTCTGATGAGATATTGTTTCATGTATTTAGGAAAAGCGATTGAGGGTCAACATGAGACTACTGCAGTTACAAGAGAAAGTCAAAGAACATCAGGAGAAAGTGGGAGAAAAGGTATGGACTTGATGTGAAGGAAAATCATTTGTGTGCATGTATAGATGATACTAAGTGTATGCATGAGTAATGCACGCCATTTTTATGATTGATGGAAAGAGTTAAGATAGGCTTGAATTCACTTCTAATCCCAAAGTTTAGAAAACAAACACTTTAATTTGATGGTACAACTACACAAACAGCTAATTGTCCTCTTACTTATATCTTTTCCTTTGATTGCATTCTGTCTTCATTTATGCAAGGGATAATTCACTTTGGTCCCTCAATATTTGGCAAATTTTGGTTTGGGTCCTTGTGTTATCCCGTCCAAGCATATTTGACCTTGAATCAGTTGATCTCTGTATGTTTGGTCCATCTTTAGAAAAAATATATTAAATTGAAACTATGAATTGCACCATATTACACCAAGATATGGTGTGGAAGTACTGCCTTAACATAGTAAATGGATAGCTACGTGGTTAAGAAAATAGCAGTCCCTTTAATTTGCGAGACTCATTAGTGGAGGGATAAAAATATGCATTTCAATTATTATGCATTTTAGCTCAAAATCATGAGGACCAGAATTGGAAACTGTCAATAACTAAGGGAGCAAAGTGCAAATTTTCCCTATGTACCAAAAGCCCACTTTTGTTTTCTTTCTCAGGAATGCTGGGTTAGGAAGGAGAGCCGTTTTGTTAAGTTAGTGGTGTTGACTGTTACTTTAGGCTATTTAAAAAAGTTATAAGACTAACTGAAGCTGACTTTTCAGTACCAAGTTATATCACTTCACAATCTGAGCCACTAAGTGTGAAACATTAAGTCCATACATTTGCTTTTAATTAATTTGAACTTTTTTAAATACTTTTTTTCAATAAAGAAACATTTTAAAGCAAATCTGAATTTTGTTAATGTTTTTTCTTCTGATAGTTTCAGAAAAGTTGCCAACTTGTGATATCAATCACTCATTATGTAGCATTTAGATATTTCAAGTTATTACTTTTTCGTTCTTCTACTTCTTTTTTTTTGTTTTACTTCTGGTTTCTGGCGGATATGAGTGTCGCTAGGGGGTAGCAGAAGGAATCTTTTCACTTTCTATGGATGCTTTTAGAATTTTTCCTTAGGTCATTGTAGTTTGTTTCAATCTGTGGCATCTCAAGAGTTCACAGGGTTATAGTTGGAGTTTGGGAAGACTTTTTCTTGAAGTTAACAGATTAAGTAAGAAGATATCATGAGATTCCCCAAGGAGGTTTGGATAGGGGCCAAACATTAAGGTGGGTGAAAGGAAGAAAATATAAGATCAGAGATGCAAGTAAGTTCATGACTAGTAGAAACGGAATTGGTGTCTGAAAGCGTGGTGGATTTCCTTGCAATTGTTCTTAGTTACATTGTCATTTGAGTGGTCGCTTAACTTACTTGGGATAAGAACCACTTCCTTTGTTGTCAAGTTGTTGATCATTTTATCTATTGTCAGATCGTACAATGATAATACTTTAAGAATAGTCACCTCCCTGGCAAGTGTATGTGAAATAGGCGTGCTAAGTTTTGGCTTGACATATTGAAGAAAAAGAGAGAAAAAAAATAGAATCTAGACACGGATATAAGAAAACATGTGCATGCCCCAATTCAGCATACTTAGCCTTTCATTGCTACTCTGGGCACACAATATTCTCAGAACTTCTTGGATAAACTGTACCTGATTTATCATTTATCCAAATACCAGATGTGTGAATGTTAGGCTTCTCAGAGTTGGTGAGAAGATAGCACTTTAAGGCTTGTATCTTCCCTTAAAGTTAGTTCTAAGGCTATCTGAATTCTTAGATCCCTCCTACTCAAAAGAAAGAAAAACGATTGTATATTGTTAAAAAGTAATAGTATTTCTTGTAGCTTGAAGTTGGGGAAAGATATCAATAGGTGGAGATCTTACTTTGAGTCTTTGGTGATTGAGGTGATTGGTATAATAATTGGATATTTTTCCACTAGTTTAATGTATCTCGAGTAAGAATATGCTGTCTCCCTTTCTGTTTTGTGTTTGATATATTATGTTTAGATGGATATAATTGTACATGTGCGCTTATGTTTTAGATCCAAACTGTCGCAAAAACTGCTGGTATGCATCGCAATGAATGGATTGAAAATGCTGATCGTTGGGTTGCTGGATTTCTTCAGATGTTCGAAGAGGGGTGCCATAAAATAGTGAGCAGTATCAATGAATTTTTGTATCTACCTACTAACTAGTAATTCATGAATATGGTTTATTTGATGGTTCTTATTTTATAAATTATGGCTACTAGGGAACAGCCATCAGGGATCGAATTCAAGAACGATCAGGAGGCCAGCAATCAAGAGATTTGCTGGAAAATGGAAATAAGAACGACACTGAAGAAGATGAGTACTACTATGTTGAAGAGGAGGAGGAAGAAGAGTATTTTGAAAATGAAGAACAGTATATTGAAGATAGAAAGATTTCATCATAGTCTATAGCGTAACACTTGTGCTTATGGTTCTAACAGCAGTAACATCTGCTTCTTTGATTCTTGTTGTAGGATTCATATGGAATTTTGTAGATGGCTGCTGCAGAAGATTGTTGTTGCATCAGTGGTTGCACGGAGCTTGTGTATCTGAGCTGATTCTAATTTATAATGCAATTTTTAATTTTTACTTTTTTTTTTGGTTGGTATTTTTGTATTTATTCTAATTCGGTGTGCACAGTTGATTGCGTACATGTTGTTTATAGTTTTGTTGGAATTAATCGTGCTTCTATATTAGAGGTTTTGTTTAGAAACCCTGTGTTGATGTGACGGCTTTTATTTAAACAGGAAAATGGTTATAGCATTCTTTGTAGCAGCAATTGTATAAAATACTTGTACCCGTGTGTAGCAGACCCACTGGTGTTTTTAACAAGAAGGATAACTTACACATACTAAGGTTCAGTACATACTCTAAAAATTACCCAAGATATATGATCCCTAAGTAATCTTTGATAAAAACATTCATAAAGCAGTGAATTGTAGTGCCAACGATCGCTATTTAGTTATTTTCTCCGTAAACATAGATTAAGCAAGAAAAAAAATTCAACACAGTACTGATTACCTACAATCATCTTGAAAACAACATTTGTTTTCATATATGTGAACTCTTTTCCCATTTCTAGGCGCTAGCCATCAAGAAAGGTCTTTGATGAAACATCTGGAGGAATCGAAGGAAGAGCCACCTTCCATCAAGACCTCCCTGCTCTTCTCCTCCATCTGTTTCACTTTTTTCCTCACTGGATTTTCACTATCCATTATGCATTTTATAACATTCTCAATCTCCTCTGCCGTCACTATTCCTCCACTAGTATTCCCCGTCCTGTAATCCAGTCTCAACTCCACTGCCAGCTCAAGATCCTTCACCATCTGAAACGCGTTGATCTGCTGCTCACCATATAAAGGCCATGTCACCAACGGAACTCCATGCCATAAGCTCTCCATTATCGAGTTCCATCCGCAATGAGACACAAAACCAGCGGTGGCTTTGTGAGCCAACACATGCACTTGTGGTGACCAACCGCACACCATTCCCCTGTCTTTAGTCCTACTCAAGAATCCTTCTGGCAGCAGCTCATCAAAGTTGCTGCTATATTCAGAACCAATACTGGACACGTTTATTGACCATAAGAACCTCACCCCACTTCGTTCAAGGGCAATTGCCAACTCTTGTAGTTGTGGAATACCTAAAACTCCCATACTTCCAAAACACAGGAACAACACAGATGATGGTGGCTGATCTTCTAGCCATTTCATGATTTCTTCCTTATTGTTTTCCTCCTTACCCTTTTGACCCTCAAGATCAAGATTAGGTCCTACTGTGTATACTGGAGGTAGTTCAGGGTCAGATGTTACTGAATTCAAAGCATGGGGCTCAAGTTCAGCAAATGTGTTGATGAGAATTCCTCTGGTTTCTTTGAACCTGACACCAAAGTTACGAAATGCTATGTAACCTTCCTTGTTTAATGCAAAGCTTGGCAAGACATTTGAGGGTACTAAGTTGGCGTAGGCTGGTATATCTAGAACAGAATCTGTGAGGTTAAATTCCCTCCCATTTTGGCTGTGCCATACAGAGAGGTAAAGCACAAAACCAAGAAAACCTGCACCAGAAGTGAAGAAAATATAGGGAGGAATCTCAAGTTCCTTTGCTACATCAACCATTGAGCTGCAAAACATATCGATCACTAATCCAACTATTCTTGTGTTGGAGTCTTTGTTGTTGATGATAGCATCTTTGACTAGGGGTTTGTAGCTTGATATCATAAGAGAGAAGAAATTCTCCATAGACTTGGTGAATTCTTCAAAGGGTGGTGGTTCAACTTGAGCAAGTGTGATGAATTTGATCCGACGATCACCAGCAGTACTGGAAGAGAAACTTTGAATGTATGCATTTATGCTTGCATCAAATGGAGCCTGAGGCCTAATGATGATCATGGTTATGCATAGTTCTTCATCAAGATTGAGCAATTTCTTTGCAAACTGGCATGTTGGGACAAGGTGACCTATGCCTGGAGCAGGAAAAAACACCAACTCTGCTTTCTTCATATTTTGAAGCTGACCCTATACAAGATGAAGATGATGGGAAAATTGGAAAACTAGTGGGGTGCTGAATATGTCAAAAGCTTTAAATTGATGGAGTTCCATATTTTAATTTTGGTCCTTGTGAAATGTCAATATCCATTATCATTTTCTTTTGTGATGAATGGATTGAGAAATTTTAATACCGTCAAATCTCGTTATAACAGTCATTCGTTATAATAGCATTTAATTATAACAGTCTAATTTTCTCCAAAACCAATTTTTCACATTATGTTTTACTTCTTTATAACAACATTCTACCTATAACAACAGTGTTATTCAGTATAGCGATACACTCTTTATAAAATTAGCCATTTGTAACAGTCATTTTCAAATATTGTGCAAAATATTCTGTAAGAAATATATTATGTATAAAAATATCTATGGTAATCATCATTACTGCCACATAATACAATGAATTTCAAGTACGAATATCTAAAAGGAAAGAATTATATTAAAATAGTGTCCACGCTATGGTCAAAATTTCATGAGAAAAAGTTAATGGTGTTTGCCTTTTTTAGATTCACATTCTTTCTATTTTTTTAGTTAAATTGGTTAACAAATACAAATTCATTCTTCTTAGTACACAAAATTATTAAACTAGATTTTTGCGTGCTTTTATTTATAACAACTAAATGAGATTTAAACGTCAAATATCAATATATATATATATATATATATATATATATATATATATATATATATATATATATATATATATATATGTCACGCCCCACCTTGGGAGGCATGATTGGCAACCGGTGCCCTTATAGGACCTGGACTGCTGAACTAACTGAGCCTAAGCCTCTGGTGCAAGGCTGGCTCTAATTCTGATTTAAGAAAACGACGGGCTATATAGTGACTGTAAATACAAATTTCTACCGACAAGGCATATAGCCACCTCGTTACAAGCAACAACTAACCAGAAACAACTAAATATAAGGAGTCCTATGCAGCTGATGGCAACAACATGATATCTAGTTATAGCTGAAGAAAACGAAATCAGACGCTAAACTGATCTGTGACCGACAAGGTCACCAACTAACAACTGGAACAAGGCCCCACATGGCCATCACATACAATCTCGACCACGTGGAATATGATACAATCTGCAAGCCTCTAAGAATAATAAGATGGTCGGGACCTACCCATACTGTACAATCAAAAGGAGAGTAAACCTCTGTCTTTCAAGCTCCAAATGAAAGGAGCTGAAGGCTCTATATCGCTGACTGGAACTACGAGGATTCACTGCCTATGAGCACCTGCAGGCAAGTAATGCAGCGCTTAACGGGCGCCAAGACTCACAAAATAGTATGTAAAGCAATAACTGAAACCAACTGAAAGTAAGTAATAAAGCCGACAGTAATCAAGTAATAGGAAACGGACTGAAACTGACTGGAGATAGAGGAGTTAGGGCTAAATATAGCATACTGAGAAGGGTAAGAGTCATACCTGATAACGTGGCTTCCTACCGCTTCATCTACCAATAACTAAAACAACATAACATAAACCTTACCTGGCCCTATAAGCCGGAAGGTGAAATCATCAGCAATCTATTTACTCCTACCCAGGTCATACCACATCACCTAGTAGCTATAAGCATCCTTGCTCGGGTCCCCCAGAGAGACACTGGGGCTCCGCCGGGCCCTTGACTATAGCTGTGCTCCGAGTCCGGAGGACCTCCTGAAATCAACACCCCGGGCGCAAGCGCTCGACGGGGGTGTATAAAGGCCAACCACGACAAAAAATGGGGAAACTGGCATCCCATATCTGTCCCTAGCGGACGCAAGCATACCACTCCGTAGAAAGGACGTATCCTCGCCCTCTAGCGGACGAGTCGAGGCTCATTAACCCCGGTGTCACGGAAGCTATAAGGGTAATCTGTGCCCCAAACAATACAATCAAATCTCAACCTGGAGCAGAAATTACATACACACTGAATAAGATAATAACATAATCTCTAACATGTTGTACTGAGTCTCAAATCTAACATGATATTATACTGACGTGCTTTATTAAATTTCATACCTAAGGGATGATTTATTGTTTCAATATCTTACCGGGATTTATACTGCTTATACGTAATCTGAGAAACTAACTTGCCGAAGGAGACTGGCTTTACATACCTCGACTGCCGGTTTACTGATTATATGGCGAGGTTCGGCTAGTATTCAGCTATTCTCCCCAACTGTAATCATATTCAAGTGAAAGAATAGAACTAACTCTCATTATTTCTCGAAGAAGACAATACTTTAAGTCTATATACTGACTATTCTTCGATTTATCGAAGAACGGTAGAAAACTCGTAATTTCTCGGAAGTCTAGAAGGGAGAAATACTTACTTTAAGCCTGGGAGTGTATTAACACTAGTTTGGAGCAATTTCAATCACTTTGACTCAAGGGACGATTCACGGGAGATTTTCACTGAACTAACTCCTGAGAAATGTTCTCGCAGCCTCTTATACTTCGATACCCAGTTAATTTAACTTTGGACAGCGTAATCAAACGGAAATTTGCGTTAACCTTCGTCTCTGTTTTCTGGTCGTTTAACTTAGAGTAAAATATCATGAAATGAAGAGGAGGCCTTTATATATACTTGGAGCCCGGGCATGGGCAACGTGGCACGCTGGCCATCGCGCCACCCAGCTTCGTGCCACGTTGGCCATCGCGGAGGAGGGGCCTCCGTGCCACGTTGCCCCTCTGGGCAGCGCGGTTCGGCCTCTTACGAACCGACGCAGGCACTCGCTGGGCCCTTTCCGGCTCCTTTTCTCGCACGTATGACATTCTAAAACTCTTAACCAACATGCGAATAGGCCAACTAAGTGCTAGAAACCTACAGGGTGTAACAATATTAACAACATCTCACTATAACAGTTATATAATCCTTTTAGACAAACACTATCACTATAATAAGAATTCACGTACAATAAATGTCATTCGTTTATGAACATACTAAAAACAAAAGAATGGAACAAAGTACTTACTAATATTTATACGGTTTTAGTAACCGTAACTTAGTAACTTGGAAGAAAAAGAAGAAATCGATAAAAAAAATGATAATTATAAAAATAAGCGACCTGAGAAAATTAACATAATACATTAATATAATTTGTTGTTATGTATTTTTTTAAAAATATCCCGAGTTACACCGGATATATATCACAGTTGGGTTTTTTTTCTTTCTATAGTTGTTGTTGGCTAATCTTTAAATCCAACTAAAAAATACAAAAAGGACCCACTCAAGCTCATTCCAAATAATACATCTAATTGTAAAGAAAATGGGTAGTGTTATAAAATAATAAAGAAAGAACAAGAATATGTAGAGAAAGAGAGAAGGAGAGAAGTTCTTATTCTCTTGATGGGATGAAATACAATGATGGAGAACCCCTCTATTTATAGGGATAATTTCTCCTAACAATTTTTCTCCAAAACATAGACTTTCACTATAATATGCACATGTATCCCCTACTTTACAATATAAATACCTTTATAGACATTCACTATAATACAAATATGTTTATAACACTCCCCTTGAATGTCTATTTGATAGATAATGTGCCTCGATAAAACCTTACTAGAAAAACCCAGTAGGAAAAATCTAGTGAAGGAAAAAAGAGTACACATATCTAATAATACATTATGGCTGCCTCATTAAAAACCTTATAAGGAAAACCTAGGACAAAACCTCGTAAGGAATAAAGAGGCTACGCGTATTAACTCCCCCTAATGACAACATCCTTGAATCTTTGCATCCCGATCTTTTGCACCATCTTCTTGAAAGTTGCAGTTGGTAGAGATTTGGTGAATAAACCAGCCACATTGTCACTTGAACGAATCTGTTGCACAATGATATCACCATTCTTTTTGGAGCTCATGTGTGTAGAAAACTTTGGCGAGATGTGTTTCGCTCTATCTCCTTTTTATGAATCCTCCCTTTAGCGCTATGCATGTAGCATCATCTTTCATACAAAATTGTGGGGTACTGTCACAGTTCAAACCACATTTTCTCTAATGAGATATATCATGGACCTCAACCACACACATTCTCTTGGGCTTGCTTCTATGAATAGCTATTATCTCAGCATGATTTAGATGAAGTAGCTACATGAGAGACTGCTTTGTAGATCTCCAAGATATTGAAGTACCTCCACATATGAACACGTAGCTAGTTTGAGATCGAGCTTGTGTGGGTTAGATAAATACCCAGCATCGACATAGCCAACAAGATCGGAACTGCAATTATTAGAATAAATAAGCCCATATCGGTAGTCCCTTTTAGATACCGCATTATGTGTTTTATCACATTCCAATGCCTCCTAGTAGGAGCAGAACTATACCTTACTAACAAATTAACCGAAAAGGTTATATCAGCCTTGTAGTGTTAGCAAGATACATTAGCGTATCAATCACACTAAGATATGGTACTTCAGGGCCAAGAATCTCTTCATTCCTTCTTTGAGGTCGAATGGATCCTTATTCACATCAAGTGATCGAACAACCAGAGTACTTAATGGATGTGCCATCCATATAAAATCTTTTCAACACCTTTTCTGTATAGGCAGATTGATGAATAAAGACACAATTTTTCAAATGCTCAATTTGCAAACCAAGACATAATTTTGTCTTTCCAAGGTCTTTCATCTCAAATTCCTTCTTTAAATAATCAATTGCCTTTCGAAGCTCTATTGAGGTTCCACAAGGTTTATGTCATCTACATAAACAACAAGTATGACAAACTCCGATGTTATTTTCTTATTTGATTTTTCTCATATAAGAATTATGAACAAGTTTATAGAAACTTGTAAATGCTTCGTGCATTTCGACTCCTTCATGATTTTCATACAAATTTTGTCTAAGTTATAATATTCATTAGTATTTAAATGCGTGACATCTTCTAGTGTCTAGACTACAGGTCCAATAAGCTTTACGCTTATCAATACGCATCATTTCACTTGATAATTATTTCTACATCAACATATTTTAATAGATGTAGAATTCAAAGATCCTCACAATCTTTACAATATTACGCACTATATTGTATCAAAGGTAAGTTGACGATCATTTCTGATATTAGTTCCATGTACATAACTTATTGAGATCTCTTCAGTTTTCGTCATTTTCGTACCCAACCTTTGCAAGGTTTTATGAAGTGTTATGTCGTGGTGCTTTCTCAAAGCACTTGCCTCATCATTATGGCCATCTTAATCATTTGCTCCTCTCCTTCTTCAAGGAGTTCTATATTTGGAACTGTTTGCTCTATCACGCTTCAGGCGTCCCATAGACCTTGTCCTTCAAGGACCTTTCATTGTATATCGGCAACCGAATTATAAAATAGAGTTAGCAAATATATCTCGATAAATTGATTTGCAATATTTTACAAGTGAATAATCTTTTATACTTCTTGGTCACAAATAGAAGCACGGATCAAGACAGTTATGATTTTTTCATTAAAATTTCTCTCTTTGATTTCACAATCTTCTCCCTAATTTTTGGAAAATTATCTCATCAACCTGACAATCTGCAAATCGAAAGGTAAACATATCTCCAGTTAATGGTTCAAGGTAGCGAATAATGGAGGGCAATCAAACCCAACATAAATTCCTAACCTTCTTTGGGGATCCATTTTTGTGCGATGTGGTGGTGCTACAGGCACATATACAAATACATCCAAAAATTCAGATGAGAAATATTAGGTTCTTGACCCAAACCAATTGTAACGAGAAAATTATGATTATTTATCGGTCTAAGACGAACAAGTGTTGCAGCATGCAGAATCGCATGACCCCAAACAGAAGTGGCAGGCCTAGTCTTCATGAGCAATGACCTTGCTATCAATTGCAGATGTTTAATTAGTGCACTCGCAAGGCCATTTTGAGTGTGAACACAGAGCTACAAGATGTTCAACTTTTAACCCAATTGATACACAATCATTAAATGTTTGGGATGAAAACTCTGCAGCATTATCAAGGAATGGACTTAATTTGATTATCTGTGTCCGTAATCGTATTATTTGTGCCAATAATTTTGCAAACGCCAAAGGTGAGATGACAATAGGCACACATGAGACCATCTAGAGGAAGCATCTATTAGGACCATGAAGTATTTAAACGACCCACTATGTGGGTGGATAGGTCCACAGATATCCCCATATATGCGTTCCAAGAATGCAGGGGACTCAATCTCAACCTTTGTTGGTGATGGTCTCACACTTAACTTGCCTTGATAACAAGCACTACAAGAAAATTCACCATTTGAAAGAATCTTCAAGTTCTTTAATGGGTTCCCATTTGAATTTTCTATAATTCGTCTTATCATTATAGATCCAGGACGTCCCAGACGATCATGCCAAAGTACAAAAGTATTGGAATTAGTAAACTTCTGGTTTACTATAGAATGTGCCTCAATTGCACTAATCTTTGTCCAATACAAGCCGGAAGATAAAGCAGGGAACTTTGTTGGCTTGATGTATTCAAGTGTTGCTATATGTTAAATAAACATATCTCATACCAAATTTTAATTGGGAGTTTTTATTCTCATAACCAACGATTTAGCTATAATTGGGGCATACAATTTTTTTGCTAAACCAACATATATATGAATCAGCATTATCAACATGATTTTATAATTTGGAACTATGCTCTTAATTTAATAATTGAGCAACAAACCTTGGCTACAAAAATCAATTGTAAGTTGATATCAAAACACATGTGACCATTCCATAGATGCATCTATTAGCAAACGGTTCACATGTAGGTGAATGGGCCTATATTCACCTTTTATAAGTTCCAAAATTTTACGGAATATATTCCAATCTTAGCTGATCAAAATCATTCTATCACGAGAACAAACAACACAAGAGAATTCTTGAAGAATCTTTTATTTCTTCAATGTATAGCCTCGTGAATTCACAATTATTTTTGCATCACATTTGAACCGGGATGACCAACCAGTTATGCCAACTATTTCGCAAATTCTAGTTTATTTTCGTATGTTATTTTACATCATCATACCTATATTTATGTATTACAAACAAAAAAAACGGCGGGTAATATTTTACATAACTATTTATAACCCGCTTCACTTGTGCAGGATGAAGATATTAGATCTTCCCATAATTTATAGTCTCATTTTTTTTTCAATGTACTTGAAACTTATAAGTTTTCTTTTGAGACTTACTACAACAATTTCATTCCTTCAGGTAGTAATACATTAGCTCTTTCGGAGCTCTCACTCAATTTTGTATACTACCACATATTCAATCATATCAACATCATTTAAGCCCACATAGTTTCAACTTAGGAACAATTTTGAATGTTGATGAGTTATACTCATGAACAGACTTATAGTCTTGATGAATCCAATCATATCGTGCCTTGGGTGGATGACCATCTTCAGGTGGTCGGTACCTTCTTTTAGGCTATTCCACAAAACAAGTGGATCCTTAATCATGAGATATTCAATTTTATGAATTTCGTCAAGATGATGACGCAAGAATATCATAGTCTTAGCACGATATTAATTTGATGCTTTGTTTTCACTTTTAATGGTGTCTTCAAACCATTAGAATCATAAGTGAATTTTTGATATGAGCTACTTTTAATGGTGTCTCCAAGACCCATTGCATCCATATGGATTTTTGATGCTTTGTTGTCACTTTTAATGGTGTCTCCAAGACCCATTGCATCCATATGGATTTCAGCATCCAACACCCATGAAAGGTAGTTCTTGCCCGAACTTTGAAAGGCAACGAAATCAAATTTCGTAAGATTAGCCATATTAAAAGAAAGAAAAGAAATACCTTGGCCTTCAAATTTTGAGACAAGAGAGTCTTAGAGCAACAATATCGCTAAAGGAATATCACTTTTGTGTTAAGTACATCTTTCAGAAAAAGAAATTTTAATTTTTCTTACCTCAGATCTTTCAAAGTGAGTGCTCAAGGCAGAGACTCGTGCTGATAACGTGTTATAAAATAATAAAGGAAGAACAAGAATATTGTAGAGAAAAAGAGAAGGAGAGAAGTTCTTATTTCTCTTGATGGGATGAAATTACAATGAAGGAGAACCCCCTCTATTTATAGGGATACTTCAATTCTTCTCCCAAACATAGACTTTCACTATAATATAAACACATGTATCCTACTACAATACAAATACCTTTATATACATTCACTATAATACAAATATGTTTATAACAGGTAGCTACTTTTATTATTTAAGCACCTACTTCACCTAATTAAGAATAATTATCTTCATAGTAAACATAATCCTTTTTTTCTTTTTGGGGAAAATGGAGCTGCAGCTGACGCACAAACAAGCCACTGTGTAATGTGTATCTCTTCATTGTTACAGTGATGATCTTAAGATTTTGGGTCAACTGTTAAGAGAGGCTGAATTAAAATTTAATAATAATTTATAGTAAAATATATTATTCAGCATAAATTAGAAAATTTTCGTAAATCTATATATATATCTTTAGATTCACTCCATTAATAGTTTTAAGGTTCTTCTTTTCTTTTTGGTTTTTTTGTGATTTCAGACGAAAATAATGAGTATTGAACTCTCCTTAAATTCACTTAAATGATATTGTAGACATCAAAATTTTGTGTGCCTCTGTTAAAATTCTTGAAGGCAACTTTATCATAAATCTTAATTTACACTTATATAATACCTAACATATTATTGAAAAAATAATTTAATATCTCAAAAATATAATACTCCTCTCTAAAAACTTCCTACATTTAATTTTCCACAAAGAATTGAGTATCTCTTATAGATTGCTAATTAAGTAATATTATTAATTTCCCCAATGTTTTGTTTGACCTTGTCCTCACTTTATTATCTTTATTTCACCCATTATTGACATTAAAATTCTATCCCTCGGAGTTTGAGTAGGACACAAGTCGATATATTTATCTATAAAGGAAAGTCTTCTTCTTATAATAAATTCATAAATAAAAAATTCTTTTTACCATATCATAAAGTGCTGGATTTTTCTTTTGTTATGAATTTTCATTAGTTTTACTCTTAATTTTATATTAAAGAGTTTGTTGAATTCTGATCAGAATACATCTATATCGGGTGAAATATCCCAAGGAAGGTGTCATAGACACGCCTCTGCTATGAGAATTTCCGTGATTCACACATTTTCCAACACATATTCCGTTGAAGAGACATCTCAAACCCACAAGCTCCTGAATTTTAAAAATATATAATAGTAATTTTTTATAAAATAAATATCTTTTTAAAAATATTTTTAAAAATAGAAAACAAAAGAAGTATTCAAATTGGAAAATAACACTTAGGACTTAGAGTACATCTTTACTCTTCTTTGTTTAAGCAAATTTTAGTTACAACAAAAGAAAAAGAGAAGAATTTAGAATGATAAAAATGTCATTGCTTTTGACATAATTGACATCATTTTTGATTTATATGCATATACTTCTTTATCTTATTTAATGTTACATTATTTGATTAATAAGGAGTTAACAAAAGAAAAAAACTTTGAAATATAAGTTTTAAATATTCGCAGTGAGAATTTTATAGTTAAATTATTTTTAGATATAGAAAAGTGACAATTATTTTAATATAGACTTTAAAAAATGTGTTGCATAAATTAAGACAAAAAGAGTAAAGATTAAGATTACTCCCTCTATTTCAGTTTACTAGTTCTGAATATGTATTTTGCACGTAAATCCTCCACTAATTAATATAAATATTTTAAAATATTATAATAAGTACACAATGAGATATAAGCTTACAATTTCAAATCCAGAAGAAAATGATCAATATAAATGTTAATTAGCCGATTTATAATCTCATTTTATAAAATTACTTTTACATTCTTCATTCACATTCACAAACTTATAAAATTTTATTAATAATTAGGATAAGAGTCACATTCTAAAATATTATTTATCCTTCTTGTGATGGTAGTCCTGATAATTACAAATCTTACTAATTCAACTTTTAAAAATAACAAATGTCTTTCCAATCCGATAAAATAAATTAAAAGGTGAATCAATATATTTAATTATATAACGTACAAATAATTGAACTAAAAGTATATAACTAAAATATTTGAATGAGAAAATTAAACATTGTATGCTAGGCCAAGAAAACACGTGTAAACTTTCATTGGTATTTGGTAGTGATATATAAAAGAAATTTGCCTCAAAGCTAATGTTAAAAAGTATGCACAATAAGCAACTTTTTTTTATATTGCGAAAAAAAATGTGATAGAAATATAAAATTTTATTGATGAATATTTGTGAGTATGATTTTGTTCCTTTTTCGATTTTTTTTTTTGAATTTTTCGTGATTCAAAGATTGTCAGTAGCCTATTTATTGAATGTAGGATTATTTAGATCAACCTCCTTTCAAATGTAGAATGATTTGGACCGACCTCCTTTTGATGTATTTGATAGCTAGGAATTTCAAGCGATGACTTTGATAAAAACAATATTTGATGTCTGATCTCTTTACAAAATTTCAGAAATTCATAAAATTTTGAAATGCTTACTTTGACTTGAAAAAAGACACTACTTGATATCTTTGATCTTTTTGAAAATATGCAAAAATTTATGAGATATTCGAGATTACACAATAAGTATTTTCAACTAAACAATTAATGTTTGTCTGCATTAGCTAGAAAGGTAATTTTTATGACGAATCCATCAAACCAATAGCATATTTTAATAGCATTAACTTTTGACACATATTCAATTAATACTGAGAAGGAACTGCTTGAATTATCGATTTATAGCTTCCTAAAATATTTGATAACTTAGAGTCCATAAATATGGAGAGGAAGATTTTGAAGGAGATGAATTCTTTTTCGTTGTTATATACTCTCATTATTTTATTTTAATTGCTATAAAAAGATTAACGTATCCATTAAGAAAAAATTAATAGGGATGATAATTTGACTAATATAACCCTATTAATTTTTGAAAAACATAATAATAATTTTTCACATTTTAAAATAACTTTAAATTACGAATGATAGAATTGAAAAACGCGGTCAATTATTTCTTGAATTTTGAAACAAGCAAATATTTTGAAATAACTATTTTTAATATGTCTAACAATTAAACTAAAACGAAGGGAGTAGTGTTTTCCTGATTATATATTAGTGTCTCTTGAGTCTTCTTTCAGATTTTCATTAATTAATATTAATATAGAAACTATCCAATGATACTCCTTAACTTCTACTCCCTCCGTTTTAAAATAAGTGGTATTTTGGCCTTTTGATTTTGTTTCAAAATAAGTGGTGTTTTATATAATCAAGAAGACATTAATGATGTTCTTCCAATTTTACCCTTATTTAAGTGAAGAGAGTTTTACATAATCAAGAAAATATTAAAGAGTTATATCTTTTTCAGATATTTATTAGGGGTAAGTGGGTAGAGTATATTTTTAAATGCAAGAAATGAATAGTTTTCTTAAAGTGTGTTTAAGCGAAAGCACCATAGTACAAAAGCGGAGAAATAACAATGAAAAGGTTGCCAAATGAGTATGTAACGGTTGATTAATATATTAATTATAAATTAAAAGAATAATTTATATATATTTACCGACTCATGCAATTCACATCGGGTGAAAGATCTTAGGTTGCCATTAATCTTTTCATTTTCAAATTCATACAGCAGCCCAAATTTATTAGTATTTAATAATTTAAAGGTTATAATTTCGAATGTTGAAGAAATAAATCATCAAGTGTATGTAGTCACTTCAGAATATTAATTATAAATTAAAAGAATAATTTATATATATTTACCGAGCTCATGCAATTCACATCGGGTGAAAGATCTTAGGTTGCCATTAATCTTTTCATTCAATTCATACGGCAACCCAAATTTATTAGTATTTAATAATTTTAAAAGGTTATAATTTCGAATGTTGAAGAAATAAATGGTCAAGTGTATATAGTCACTTCCATGGAAGCCCAAAGGCCTCTGACCATTTCAATGAATCAACATTTGTATTATTTTAATTCATTTTTTTTAATTGCAATATATATTTATCTCTTTATATATAAATATTTTTAGGATAGTGTTTGATGACAAGAATAAAATTATCACTCAATTTTTAATGTGTAAATTTATAAATTAATTTTTAGCTTATATTGTTTTTATTTTTAGTATAACGTATGATATATGATAATAATGATGGCAAATATAAATATACAAATATAATGATTTACATCATTGTCTAAAAATATTCTTAAAG